>PVLA01020324.1:0-10472 GCA_004027455.1 Hydrochoerus hydrochaeris
CCAGGCCTAAAGATGAAGGCTGCATATTGGTTCCCAGGGCAGGTGAGAGGGGTGATTTTGTAACTGACTCCCTAATACCAGCAGGATGGAGCACAGGTGCTGAGAAGAGAGAATTCCTAAGTCAAGGGAGAAAGACCTAAGTACTAGTGCTGCAAAAAAGCTATTATCAAACTGGATGGAAGAATCTTTGCAGTGAGGAATAAGAAGGCAATTTATTTGTTAATGCTGGTGGGCTCAGGTACTAAATCAGAGTCCAAATCTTCAGCCCTGAGTCCGCCTAAAGTGCAGTTTAAATACAATTTTAAATCAGGAAACACAAAGCTGATGGCAGGTTATTACGTGATTGGTTAGATTAATTAAGTCATACCTTGTTAAGGAAGCTAGTTCTAAGTAGATTTATTTAAAAGGAAATGTTTACCATAAGGGAAGAACATCCTGGGAAGGAAAGGACAGCATATGGGTGCAGCAAGTAAAGTTAAAATGTCCTTGAATGGGCCAGTCTGTCCCAAGTATGAAGTGCTTGAAGTTAGTTGGAAATAATTTGCATTTTTCAAAGTAGGGAAAAAAACAAGCCTGGCAGCTGGACATAGGCAAGTTGACCCTGTGCATTATCAATGAAAAGCAGCTGGACACAGAGAGTGAGGGCTGACTGAATTTAGTAGAAGCAGGAGCATAGACACAAACCACTAATTTTTTATTTTTTTTATTTTAAAGAGAATAAAAAGAGGACAGATCTAAGCAGATCAGAACAGAACAATTTAAGCAACACAGCACTTCACAACAAGACAATTGGATATTAAAAGTAGCTACCATAATGTCTCTTTCTTTGAAATAGTTGAGCTTAGCTTTACTCACAATAATGTCAAACATAATAAAATAGAATAAAACCACCCAAGAGAATGAAAGTATTGCAAGGCATTCTGAACCAAATAACCAAAGATGAACAATGGCTACTATGTTATCTCATTTTCCATACAAAATTTGTTTATACTATCATACATGTTAAAATTCAATAAGACACAACATGATAGAACCAATGGTAATAGAAAAAGAAAAGCATGGTAGGACTTCAGAGCAAGATGATATTAAATCAACAATGGCTGCCATATTGTCTTTTCTTCAAAGTAACTATTCATAGCATCACATATATTAAGATCAAACAAAACAGAATAAAACAATTCCAACCAATGAATGAAAACATAAGACTTGAAAGCAATATAATGGTGAACCATGATTATCATAAAATCTTCTGTACTCTTACCATTTCTTACAGTAGTGAGACTATATGGTATTTATACATGTGAGTTTGATCACTTATGAGTATGGATTCAAGTTGCATCCATTTATTTATAAATATCTCAATGTGATCATTCTTTTTAGCTGAGTAGTACTCCATTGTATAAAACTATCACAATTTTTTAATCCATTCCTCAGTTGATGGGCACTTAGGTTGTTTCCAAGATCTGGCTATTACAAATGGTGCTGCTATAAACATGGGTGCAAATATATCACTGTGGTAAGATGTTTTCAGTTCTTCTGAGAATATGCCTAGGAGTGGAATAGCTGGATCAAATGGGACCTCCAACCCCAGCTTTTTGAGGAATCTCCAGATTGACCTCCACAGTGGTTGACTAGTCTACACATCCCCCAACATTGCAGAAGAGTTCCTTTTTCCCAACAGCCACTCCAACATTTGTTGTTGGTAGCTTTGTTGATCCTGCCCATTCTTTCAGGAGTGAGATGGAATCTCAGTGTAGTTTTAATTTGCATTTCTCTAATGACCAATGATGATGATCATTTTTTCATGTATTTATTTGCCATTCATATTTCTTCATCTGAGGACTGTGTGTTCATCTTGGATGCCCATTTTTGGATTGGGTCTTTGAATTTCGGGGGTCTGATTTTTTAAAATACTTTATAAGTTCTAGACAAAAGTCCTTTGTCTGAGGGACAGTCCACTAAAATGTTTTCCCAGTTTGTGGGTTTTCTTTTCACTCTGCTGGAGATTTATTTCGACATGCAGAAACTCTTTAATAAGAGGTGATCCCAGTTATTGATTCTGGGAAGTATTTCCCATGCAGTTTTGTTCTTGTTCATGAATTCTCTACTTACCCCTATGTCTTTAAGATTTTTACCTACTTTGTCTTGCAACAGATTTAGTGTTTCTGTTTTACTATTTAGATCTTTGATCCATTTAGATTTTAGTTTAGTGCATTGTTATAGGCATGGGTCTAATTTTAGTTTTTGGTATATGGAAAGCCAGTTTTTCCAGCACCATTTATTAAAGAGACTATTGTTCTTTCAGTGAAAATGCTTGTCCCCTTTATCAGAGATAAGGTGGTTGAGTGTGTTCGTAGTTTTATCTTCTAGTCTATTGCATTGATCTTCAGATCTGTTTTTATTCCAGTACCATGTTGATTTTATTATAGTAGTTTTGTAGTATAAGTTCAAGTCAGGGATTGTGATGCCTCCTGCCTTGGCTTTGTTGCTTAGAATTGCCTTTGCTATTCTAGGTCTCTTCTGGTTCCAGATGAATTTTAGGAGTGATTTCTCTAGATCTATGAGGTATGTTAGTGGTATTTTCATTGGGATTGCATTGACTGTATAACAATTTTGGGAGAATGGCCATTTTCACAATATTTATTCTTCCTATCCAAGAACAAGGGATGACTTTCCATTTTCTGAGGTTCTCTTTGATTTTTTTTTCAGGGTATTATAATTTTCCCTGTACAACTCTTTTACATCTATTGTTAGATTAATTCCTAAGTATTTTTTTGGATGCTAGTGTGAAGGGTGTGGCTTCTCTTATTTCTCTCTTCATGATTTAGTTGTTAGTGTATACGAATGGTATAGGTTTTTGAGTAGTGACTTTGTATCCAGCTACATTGCTGAATTTATTTATTATATCTAGGAGTCTTTCATTGGAGGTTTGGGGGTCTTCTATGTAGAGTACATGTCATCTGCAAATAATGATAATTTAACTTCTTCTTTTCCTATCTTTACTCCTTTTATTTCTCTCTCTTGTCTAATTGCTCTGGCTAGTATTTCCAGTACTGTGTTTAATAGGAGCGGTTATAAGTAACATCCTTGTTTTGTGCCTGATTTTAAGGTAAAGGCTTTCAGTTTTTGACCATTTAATATGACCCTGGCTGTTGGTTTGTCATAGGTGGCCTTTATCCTATTGAGGTAAAAACCATCTATTCCAATTCTCTGTAAGGTTCTTATCATGAATTGGTGTTGGATCTTATCAAAAGCTTTTTCTGAATCTGTAGAAATTATCATGTGATTCTTGCTTTTGGCTCTATTGATATGGTGGATTACATTTATTGATTTACGTATGTTGAACCATCCCTGCATGCCTGGTATGAATCCCACTTGGTCATGGTGTATAATCTTGATGATTTGCTGCATCCTGTTTGCCAATATTTTATTGAGAATTTTTGCATCTTTGTTCATTAGGGAGATTGACCTGTAGTTCTCCTTTTTAGTTGGGTCTTTCTCAGGTTTTGGTACTAGAATGATATTTGCTTCCAGGAATGACTTAGGGAGAATTGCTTCCATTTCAATTTCATTGAAGAGTTTGAGGAGTGTCAGCATTAAATCTTCTTTGTATTTCTTATAGAATTCCATAGTGAATCCATCTGGGCCTTGGCTCTTCTTTGTTGGTAGGGACTTGATTATATTTTCAATTTCATTAATAGAAATTGGGTTATTCAGCAGTTTTACATCTTGATCCAGCTTTGGTGGTTCATATGTTTCTAGGAATCTGTCCAATTCTTCTGTGTTTTCGAAGCTATGAGAGTAGAGGTTTTTGCAATAGGTGTTGATGATCTTCCATATTTCCACAGGGTCGGTAGTGATTTCACCTTTTTCATTCTGTATTGTGTGAATTTGAGTCTTTTCTTTCCTTTTTGAAATTAGGTTGGCTAGAGGGCTTATCAATTTTATTTATTCTTTCAAAGAACCAACTCTTTGATTCACTGATTCTTTGTATTATTTTCTTGGTCTCTATTGTATTAATTTCTGCTCTGATCTTTATACTTTCCTCCCTTCTTATGGCTTGGCTTGCTCTTCTTTTTCTAGATGTTTGAGGTGTAATATCAGGTTGCTTATTTGTGTTCATTTTGTTTTCCTAATGTGGGAACTCAGTGCAATAAATTTTCCTCTAAAGACTGTTTTCATTGCATCCCACAGGTTCTGGTAAGTTATATTTATATTTTTGTTTGTTTGTAGATATTGTTTAATTTCTTCTTTAATTTCCTCTGTGACCCACTGATTGCTCAAGAGTGTATTATTTAATTTCCATGTGTTTGTGGGACTTTTCAAGTTACTTTTATCATTAATTTCTAGTTTCATGGAACTATGATCTGATAACATGCATGGGATAATTTCAATTCTTTTGCATTTACTTAAATATGTTCTGTGGGTTAATATAGGGTCTGCTTTAGAGAATGTTCCATGTACTGCTGAGAAGAATGTATATTCTAATGTTGTTGGATGGAACACTCTGTATATGTCTATCAAATCCATTTGTTCACAGGTGTGATTCAGCTCTGTTATTTCTTTGCTGATTTTCTGTGATCTATCCCTTTGTGTCAATGCTGTGTTAAGGTCTCCTGTTATAATTATCTTATTGCCTATTTGATTTTTCATTTCTGTTAATACTTGCTTTGTGTAGCTGGGTGCTCTGGAATTTGGTGCATATATATTGAAGATTGTTATGTCTTCCTCTTGCAGTTTTCCCCTAACTAGTATGTAGTGACCTTCTTTATCTCTTCAGACCATTCTTGGTTTGAAGTTCACATGGTCTGCAAACAGAATAGCTACCCCCCTTTTTTTGAGTTCCTGTTGCATGGAATATTGTTTTCCATCCTTTGACTTTCAGTCTATGAGTTTCCTTTTGGGTTAGATGGGTTTCTTGTAGACAACATATGGTTGGGCATTGTTTCTTGATCCATTCTGCCAGTCTGTTTTTTTAGTTGGTGAATCGAGGCCATTTCCATTAATGGTTATAACTGTCATATATTGGTTGATTGTTGACATGTTATCTTTCTGATATTGTATTTCAACTTTCATTTCTTTTTAATTGTCTGTCTTGCTTAGTGGTTTTTTTCCTGTGTGTATCTAGAATGTCCTTCAGTATTCTTTTTAGGGTTAGTTTGGTGACCATGAAGTTCTTCAGCTGTTCTTTGTCATGGAAGTATCTTATTTCTCCATCCATTTTGAAGGACAGTTTTGCAGGGTACATCAGTCTGAGTTGGAAGTTATTTTCTTTAAGGATCTGAAACCCTTCACTCCATGCTCTTCTTGACTTGATTGTTTGTGTTGAGAAGTCTACTGTGATTCTGATAGGTTTTCCTTTGTAGGTGATCTGTCTTTTCTCTATAACAACTTTTAATATTCTGTTCTCCTGTTGGATCTCTGAGATGGTGATTATTATATGTCTGGGTGTAGTTTTGTTTTGGTTATGGCCATTTGGCATTCTATATGCCTCACTAATCTGTATGTCAGTTTCCATACTCATGTTTGGGAGGTTTTCAGCTATTACTTCTGTAAATAACCTTTTGATATCATTTGTGTTGTCCCTTTCTTTTTCATTTATCCCTATTAATTTTATCTTGTTTTCTTTGCATCATCTTGCAGCTGTTTAATTGTTATTTCCTGATTTCTTGTTATTTTTAGAAGATCTTTCCTATCCTGTTCACTAGCTGCAATCTTATGTTCGAGTCTGACAGTCTATCTTCACTTTCATTGAGGCAGTTTTGTAACTTTAAATAGAATGTTTGATTTCCTGTATATCTCTTTGAATCTGCTTCATGTATTCTGTTTGTTTCTTAAACTGTTCATTCAGGGATTCTATCATTTTGCTTTGTTCTTCTAATTTTTTAGCTGTGTCTTTGTTGGATGCATTCAGTATTTCTTTCATTACTTTTATCATTTCTTCTTTTACCTGGGAGATTATTTCTCATTTGAGTTCCTTCATAGCTTCCTGTACTTACTTCTTTATTTCAGTTGATATCATTTCAGGCATTTTAGGTGTATGGCTAGTAATTTTTCTATGTACATGGCTCCTAGGCTTTCTTGGGATAAGCTTGAAGTTTGAGGTTGCATTTTGGCCTTTTGTTTTGTCATTTTTCTATATTTCCATGTTTCCAGTGATGTTCCAAAGCTTTCCCTGGATGTGTTGGAAATCACCTCCTGCACCCTCTGCTATGGGGACTCACGTGGCTTTGGCTCCCCTGGCACAGTGGGCCTGGATCCCCTAGTTGAAAGAAGGTTGTTGGGTGTGGTCTACTCAAACCTGCAGAACCTCTCGGGCATAGTCCAGTGTCCTAAGGAGGTTGGACCAGAACCCAGTCACTGGGATCGATGGTCCCAAAATTTTCTGGGATCTGCTCTAGCGAGCTGCAACTCACCTCACAGTGGCATTGCTGGCCTGGTTCCCATTTAAGCAGCACCACTAATTGATTTTTTACTTGTGCCATAAGATATCTAGAACTGTTTGCTTACAATAGGATTTTGAGTTTCCAGGTGGAAGGAATACCTTATAATTGAATGTTTTTTTAAATAAAAAATTTAGTATTGTCATCATATATATTTACCTGTACTTGATGTGTTCCATTCATCTGATACTGCTGGGGCTCTCAAATTGTCTCTCTAGTTGTTACATGAGGGAGTGAATGACCCTCCCTGTGTCAGGTCATATTATGATTAGAGGTGGCACAAAGAGTTCCACTACCTTTAGAAAACTTAAGACTCCCAGGCTTTAGGGCTAACGGAGGCATAATCCTTTGACATGTGGTGTGTAGGATTTTACTGAGTACTTGCAATCTGGAGGAGTAGTATTGGTTCATGCATGAAACATGGGAGGATGGCAGGCCAAGAAGGGAAAGCTGCTACCATTATTTTGCTGTGTGTGCTTTATATTGTACATCACATTTTGGTTGATTTATTACTTTTTTTGAGCATTCCATCCTGTAGAGAAGAGTCTCGATCTTGGGGAATGGAATGTGTGTTGCACTAATTCACCAGATGCTGGAAGTGACAGCTGTTGTCCTCAAAGTGATTTCTGTCACCCTCAACCCTGCATGCTTCCTGCCTTTCCCTTTGCCTGAAGACATTGAAAGACTTAACAACATGCCACAATAAAGTTTGCTAACCTGGAAAGCTGACAATTTTTATTAATAGCTATTCAGTAAGAGAAGATACAAAAAGTTCATTCTGAATGGCTTGCCATTTCTTAACATCAGGAGATAAAATTTCTCTGGATAGATGTCCCTCTGATAGTGGAACGAATGCAGCACTGTTATAAACAATGACCAGAATTTAAAGACACTGGAGTGCAGTATAGACCTCATTGGAATAACTTATATATTGCTCACTCCTGACATAATTTAGTAATTTTTTCGCAACCCATTGGACTTGGTCATTTCAGTGTATGCTCATTTTACCATGTCATATAGTGTAGAAATAAATTTGTGCACTATTCTTAAATTGGTCTCCCTCAGTCAATTTAATTTTTGGAAGCAGCAAAAGATCTGTAAGATAGAGATAAAGCACTCCCTCCTGTACAGAATTGGAGAGATTCTAGAAATGACAGGGACTCTAGGTGATGTAGAAAAAATGGTTGCCATCCCATCCACAGTGCCTTCCTCCTTTCCAAAGAATCATATGACAGGGAACTTCATGTCACTTGGAGATTATTCTTTTATACTTATCCAGGTAGATCGTCTGGTCCTCCTCTTACTGCACATCTGCTCCCCCTCCTATTGCAACATGCTTTCAACACCCCTAGTGATATACCTTTCCCTCATGACTTTTATTCAGGGCCTTTCTTAGTTTGAGGGCTAAATGTAAGTCTGAACACTTGAGTATTGTGACTTTGTCCATATCCCCAGGGAAATAGGAATTAGGACCCTAAGCTTTGTGAAATACTTAACTCTTAGAACCATCTGGGAACATCAAGCCAAGGTCCACTCTTTTTGTAGTCTCAGATCTTGAGATGAGAAATCATTGTGTCCAAGGCTCATGTAGTTTTTATACAAGATGAGTCAGGAACATCTACTAATCCCAGGAAACACACAAATGTGCACACATACACACACAAATGCACAAATATACGTATGTACATAAGTGTACACATGTATGTTAGGGGCACATAGAATCCCACAGAAGCTTGAAACTACATGTACACTGAATCATTTGCTTATGGGGGTCAGGAAATTCCATATTTCTACTTAAGGTAGCTTAGCTTGCTTTCCTGTGATTTATTAATGATCAGATAGTAAGAAGCCTGTCCCTGATGATGAGGACAAAAATAGAAACATTGAACTTGTCGACTAATGTACGATAATGGGTAGTGAAGATCCCCTGTCCTCCAGGGATAAATGTTTGCCATTTGTTAGCAAAGCAGCTATAAATATTGACTGTGCCTATGATGCTCAAAATGGCCATGGAATTGGATGTGTATATGTTATCACAGCCCTCATGGATCTTTTCATTTTGGCCATCACTTGCAGGTTTACTCTGACTCTGACTCTAAGGGCTAACTGGACCTGCTGTCTTCTGGGATTCAGGTTTTGCCACTTTGTCTCCCATTCTGGGCTTCTAGTGAGCTTTATTGATTGATTTAGTCTAAGCAGAATGAAAACTTCCATATTCACCTTGCTTCCATAGATAGGACTATAGTTTGAGACCCTACATATGTGGCTATGGGGCATATATCTTGGTATGATTTGTGCTTTAACTTAAAGTTGTAACTTCCAATAGGTTCAGAAAAAATCTAACACCCTTCATGTCAATATTGCCATTGGCATACTTGACCACACACCCATAATACCATTCCAAGGAATCTCTTGGAAGATAGATGCACGTGGGAGACATCGTATATACAGTTGTTAATAGTGAAGACTGATTTTGGTGCTAGGTGGTTTTCACTGTAAGTACTTACCTTCATCATCATGGTGCTGAATGAGTATTGGATAACAATTCGATGAATAATGTGGCTGTGGTATAGCATAGTAATTATGGCTGGTTCCTGGAATAGTACGTCTAGCTCCTCCTGTCTTGATCCCCTTTTGCTTTTTGCCTGTCGTGTCATAAAGTGTTTCTCCTCAGCCACACACAACCTGTGAGCCAATACAAACCTTTCCTCATTTAAGTCCTAGGTGTTGGGTATTATGCAAAAGCAACAAGAAAGCAACTAAAACACATTTTGTACCAGAGAAGTCAGGTTGTTCTGTGACACAATCTGGTCATATGGCTCAAAAGCCCTTGGAACTGGCTGACAGGAGGAGTTGGGAAGGGTGTGGAGGTACAAACTGAAGCAGAAGCCCTACAAAATTGTACACAAAGGTTGTTAAGAAATTTTGGTCATAGCTCAGAACACCAGAATTCTCATAGCAATACAATTGGTAAAGAAAAGTCTCAGGAGGAGTTAGGTGGGAACAAGAAGTCCACTGGCAGTTGGACTGCAGGCCATACATGTTGTGTTTTGGTGGAATATTTGTGTACATTTTTCTCATGTCCAGAGACATTTTGGGAGACTGAGATTAAGAATAGTGGACAAATTAAGCTGACTGAAGAAATTTCAGGGCAGTCTAAAGTTGAGGTGATTGCATGGCTAATGTTGAGGCTTTTAAATCAGGTTTACCTTCAGAAACAAGGATAAACAGACCCAGAGAATGATTTAAAAAGTTTTTCTGTTTGGTCTTAAATGAAGCTCAGATAAAGTTACAGTCTGCAAAGATGTAGCAGAGGAGAATTTGTTACTGAAAAAGTTAACATTAAATAGCCAAAATTCTGGAACAGAAGAGACAAATGGCCTGAGATCATCACAAGTACCCTCCAAAGGTTTAAAATTGTGAAAATGAAATTGGCTTTGAGAAGAGAGCTCCAGGGCCCAGTTCTCTAGAATAGCAGCAGCCTAGGGAGTGAGGGCTGATTCTCCAGGATTCAGCTAGCTATGTTCTGTCATTCAGGCCCTCAGAGGCTCCTAAACCACCAGCAAGATTCAAACGTGTTTGGCTAGTGTTTTAGCTGGTGGAAGACCTTGGAATCATTCAGACAGTGTGCATTTTAGGTGCCTACTGAAGGCAGGACTTCTGGGGTCAGGGAGAATTACACCAGGATTTCAGAAGAAGGACTGAGAGGCCGTGCAGTGGGCCCCTGCGAGCACAGTACATGATACTGTGAGGGTGAAACCAGTGCAGTGGAGATTACAGTATGTTGAAAAAGCCACTATAACTGATTTTCCCTTCCCTCTGGGATCTCTCTAAAGGTGATGAAGTATGAAATCCACAGATACAGGAGTAGGGAGTAAATCAAGTATAGTTTATGACAAAGACCTAAGAAGAGCTCTTGCTAGCTGAGAAGGGCTCCCAAGGTGGAAAATGAGGAGGTGCCCAAATTCTGGGGTTTATATGCAGATTATGGGGAATTTTGGAGGACACATGAAAAATGAGACAATTAAA
>PVLA01020325.1:0-10472 GCA_004027455.1 Hydrochoerus hydrochaeris
CAGGAAGGACATAATCCTTGATGAGAGGAATCTCCAAATATGTTGTAATGAGAAGTGCTGTTCTAGATTGATAGAGAGGCCTCTGCAGTTCCAGGAAGGCTTGTGCCAACACCTATAATTAGTGTTCCTGCATTGTCTGTTGGAATACATGAGACAATATAATGAGATAGTTCTTTGCACGTGAGGTTGGGCCATGGCCGTGGCCACAGTGTACCTGGAGTGGTGAGGATCAGAGGTCTTTGGTACATTTATCGTGTGGCATGTTTAGCCAAAAGGAAAGTGGTATCAAAGAATTTAGTGCATTTTAGCATGGTAAACATTCAAATACAGGGAAACACAAACATCACATCAGCAGTTTATTACATTCTTAAAGTTTTAATGCATTATTTTGCCCAATATAATCTGCACGTTTATCTGTACATCATTGTAGTTTTCTGTTAAGTGGGTTAACATTAATTCATATATGTGGGACAGGGGCAAATTGAAAGATCACCATGGGTGACACAAAATCTAGCTACTCCATTGCCACTACTGACTTCTGTGTTCTCTAGGGACCCAATGGACCACCCAGAACCCCTCTCAGGAAGTGATGCATTTCCACCAGATATGGTGAAGCTGCCAGAACCCAGGGCCCAAAATGGGACTCAGAACCCATTGATTCATCCCAGCATGCCAACACTGAAACTAAGCTTGAAAAGAAAGGTTTTCATTTACTAACAACAACTCAGACATTAAAAGAAAAACACAGTAACACAGCTTCTCTTGAAACACATAGTGCCCTGTAGCATGTGTGCCATAGGTTTACCAACACTGACTGAGCAGCTTGTCAATCACCTGTAAGGACAAGGAACTACCACTAACGTCCAAAGCTATAAAGCCATGTGACATATACCAAAATATTGCAGCAGCCTTAGTTCATTGACACATGAACCAGATTTCAGGGATGCTGTGTCCAAAAGCCAAAGCACTTGCAAAGCACAAGGAGCAAAGTAAGGACAGCGAAACTACTAGCAGCATTCCATTTGTTTAGCTACAAGCGCTCTTACACCATAAAAGGGTCCATGAGACAATAAAAGAAACCTGAAAACCTGGGAACAGATGCCTGCAAATCCAAACTCAACAGGCCTGGACATCCTACTAAGTAGCAATAATCTTACCTGGGGGGCGGGGATATGGCTCAGCAGCAGGGCACCTGCTCAGCGAACTGGAGGGTGCGAAGTTGATTCCTGATGCTAATGAATAAATGAGTCAATAAATAAATAAAATAAACTTTTCTAAAGATAACATTCTCACAAGTGTCAGAATAATTCCAAGGTCAGTGACTATTTCAGCACATTGTGAAGACAAGTAAATGAAGCTTTACAGTCTTACCCAGAGAGAGTGGAGGGGGACAAAAAGGCAATGAATGGATGTAGGAAATCCCTCCTTACCACTCTGTGACTCAGAGATGCAGCTCAGCACCAGAAAGGTGCTCCCAGGAAGGCCAGGAAAACGAGGAAGCCCAGTCCAGATACAGGGAGGAAGCAGCCCCATGAATCATTGTTCCTCAGTCTTTTGCGTCTTTGATGAGAGGACACCTTCAACTGGTAGGAGGTGGGAAGTGCAGGAGGTACACCCTCAAGGAAGGAGGCAGTGAGAGCAGGTCCCTGCCCCCAAGCCTTCGGTGACTAGTGCAAATCAGAAACATTTTTAGGTGAGCAAAGGGTGCTGGAATAATTATGGTGCTTATCAGAACTTTTACCTAGGAGTCTAGTTTGGAATTGCACAATGGCTTTCTGCTCCTGTTAGATTGTCAGTGTGTCCTTAGGGGCTTTACTCATGCACAGAATTTGAAAAACATAAGTTTCTTGTTGAAACCAGATCCCAGCTACCACAGGAGGGACTTTTAAAAAATTCCCTTCCTGAAACCATTGTGCTCAGAGCTATTTGAGCCAGGAATAGAATAGGCCTAGTTCTGGAGTTCTAGGGCCTGGTGCCTAAGTATCAGAGGACTATGGACAACGAGTAACCTTAAAACGTCACTATGTTCTGTGGGGTCACTTTCAGTCCTAGACCTAAGGCCTAGACTATAAGTAATTCTGCAACAAATTAAAGTCTTTCTGGAATTAAAAGCAGTGCATGATGCTTAGAAAACCCCAACCCGTCCTTCAGGTCCACCAAGGTCCATGGCCTGACAGTGCCATGTCATCTGCTCACTCACACTTATGAGGGCTGTGTAGGGAGGGGTCCTCCTTTGGGCCCTTCCTTCCCTCTAATTCATCCCCCTTCATGTCCAGACCCTTCATTCCCAGGATCCTGTCTCTGACCTACACTGAAAATAAAGGGGTTTGCTCTTCTTATTTTCCAAAAAAAGAGACCCAACTCTAGTTTTTTAATCAATTTTTTTATATAGCTGCAATAGTAGCCAAGGCCAAGGGAGAGCTTCCACTGTGTGGAAAGCAGCACAGTGCATCACTGTGTCAACTGCTGAGGACAGGGCTCCCAGCAGTTCTGCATCTCACACTGTTGTTTCCCCAGCTGGCTGGGTCTGCTAAGACAAAATACGCTCGCACCCAACAGTGTAAATGCTTTAGATCGATTGCAAAAGACAATTCAAGCTTCTTCTCTGAGAAAGATCTATTGGGGCCTAGAGTCCCCGAGGCTGAATCAATCTCCACAGAGCTCAGGTAGGCACAGTTTTGGGTACAGGTGCCCAGTTTGATACAAATGCAAACTTCAATCTCACTAAAGGTCTCATCAGGTACCCTCTCCTAAGCTGGGTGTGATTTATGATTTATCGTTTTCTTTAAAAGTTCTGTAGAGGAAAGCCAATTATTTTTAGCTAAAGCATACATTACCTCTTTTGTCATTCATGACACATTTTATGACTTAAATGAATGAAAACTGCTCTGAAATGATCCTTGGAGGATCCTTGGGGAAACAATTTCTAATTGAATACAAAAGTAAACAATTGAACACATGCAAATTAGACCTGGGAAAGTCAAAGCATGAGTTTATAGGGAGACACCAGGGCAGACACCAGGGCATAACAGACACTTCTACAGGAGATTTTCCTTTATCCCTTCTGAAGGTTTTCAGATTTTCTCATGATTGTGGTTGAATTCAGCAGCTATTGTGAGCAGGTCTGATGACTTCAGAACACGGCTGCTATGACAATAAAATGAGCATGTGAGGACCATGTGTATTTGAAGGAAAAGCCTAAAGTTCATGGGCAGATGGCATACAGGCAAAAGAACAGCACTTTCTGAGGACAATGAGAGGCAGCTAAAGATGAAGAAAAATGGCTAAAATGTGTTAAGATCACCAGGATAGCTGCTGTTGCTGTTGTTTCTTTTTTCCAGTTTAATCTCCCTGTCAGAGGCACTGGACCAAAACCCAAAATCTCCCCTTTGACAGAGGACAATTAGCTGCATCCCCAGTTGCATTCACTCCTTAAACTCTCAGAGTAGACCCTGCTGCCCAGCTCTGCTTCTGAAGACTCACAGCGCCATCTAGCAGCCAACCAAACCTGGGCTGAATCACCAGCATCATCAAAGCTGGAAAAAGATGGAGGTTCTAGAACCAGGCCTCACTGTGTTCCTTGAGCAAGATAGGTTTTTTCAGATATTTCTTTTAAAATCTGAAATTCAGCATAGGACTGTTCCAGGGGTGACACCATTCAACATTCCATGTGAAGACGCAAGGAGGACCGGCCTGCCTAATTTTTCTTGTCCCTTCCCACACATTTATAGAGAGCAAGCTACACAGGTATCTTACCCTGTATGGTTCATGTTTGTGAAGTGAGTTCAGTTAACTTTATAATGTATTACATTTAATCCGAGTAACAACGCTTGTACAATTTTCTCTTCACTCACTGGTAGACTTTTCTCTGCATGGCATCCCTCAGGCAAACATCACATGTGCCATTGTGACAGAGCTGCACCTGGATCAAATACAGATGTGGAGGCGCTCCACAGTCCACGGGGAAAGCACTATTTCTGGGTCACTATGCACTCGGGGGAAGTCACGCTGCAGACACTCTGCCTGCAGTTGGCAGGCTCACCGACCCTTGAGTGGGCAGAGCTGCTGCAAGTGTGGCATTTCCAGCATGGACTGTCCTTTTGTGGTGGTGTGATTGGCTCTGGACTCCCATAAAATGACCCCTTGCAGGCAGGGTGTGACAAAGCAAACCTACAATTCCAGCACTTGAGAGGATGAGGCAGGAGGATCTTTGCAAGTTCAAGACCAGTCTGGCCCACAAAGTGAGCCCAAGGCAATTCTGACCTGCATAGTGAAACCCTGTGTCAAAAAGTAAAAAAAAATTACCCACATTTAGCTGTCTGATGAGAATTTGAGGGACACTTAGATGAAGAGCAGTAATCTGAGTCATCTTTGGCAGGAAATTTTACAATTAATGTTCAGGTGTTGGCATGGTTATTGCTTGGGGTGTTTATCCAGATTGAATTTGACAATCAAGAAAAAAAATGAGGTTGCAATGAACAATGTGAAAATCTTTGCATGTGGTAAGAAATAAAGCTTTGATAAATTTGGAGTTTGCAAAGATGCAGCACAAAGAAACTTGATTGCTGAAAGTATTAATAGTTGTTTAAAGCCAAGTAGTTTGCAAGAGGACATTGGAAAACTACCTTCAGAAAATATGAGGGACCAGTAAGGCCCTGCTCTTTGCAGGTGCAAACTTACAAAAGCATAAGACTTTGCTTGAGAAGAGAGCCCCAGTGCACATTGTTGGAAAGGAGTCTCAGAAAGAAAAGATCACCTGGACTCGGTTCACCAATGTAGCCACCCAGGCCCTGGGAGGTCCTTGGAGGCTGCACAGGCTCTGCTGCACCAGCAGACACTGGCACCATCCACACTGTGCTTTCCTTAGGTGCCTGTGGAATGACATGGGATTGGCAGCCTTGTGAGTCACTGCAACTCCAGGGCCCAACAGGACACATGGGTGGGTAAATGCGGTGTTCTGCTCCAAAGATGCCTGTGAACACTTTGCTCAACTTTGTGATACTAAGACCTTCCAGGATTAAAGATATTTTGGGTTTGCAAATCAGGCACACTCTGAAGTGGCACCTACTTTCAACGCTGAGGAAGGAGAATTGCTTAACGCCAGGATTTCAAAACAAACCTGAGAAAGACGACATCTCAACAAAACCCTTTTGAAGGAAACTTGACATACATATTCAAATTCTTAACAAAATGTCTCTGATACCCAATTGTACCAGACACTTTTATGACCAGACACACTGGATAATTGCTCAAACAGTGTGGGCTGCAGTGACCTTATCTACAGCAAGTGTGCTTTGTGTTAATAAAATACAGTCAGTCCTCTTTGCACAGCTTCTAGATAGGGGGAGTGCACCAACTGTGAATCAAAATGATTCTGATTTCCTGAACGTAGTCTACATGCAGAGACATTTCTGTTGTCACTTTCCCTACATGCCTCAGTATAACAGTGATTCACATATAACTTACATTGTATTAGGTATTAAAAGTAATATACCAAGAATCTGAAGCACAGGAAAATGTGTCTGTGCTACACAAAACTACTGTGTCCTGCATCTGAGATTTGCGCATCTCCTGATTGTCATACTCAGACATTGTCCTAGAATCCAGGAACAACTGCACGGAGCTCGTTTCCATCTGTCATGTAATACTTCCTTGATTAAATGCCCTGGGGGATTTAGACAGGGTAGGTGGGCAGCAGAAATGCAAGGGCCCCAACTTCATGGCTCATGCCCAGCTGTGACAGAACACTCCACCTAAGGCACTGCTGACACTCTGGGGTGCAAAAATTGAAAATGTCAGTGCAAATGCATTTTGCACTTAAAATCACAGTCACTGTCACATTTCATGGCCAAAGGCACACCGACAAATAAACACTGGATGCAAGAAAAGCCTAACAGCATCCCAAAACCTTCAGGTATCATTATCATGGTGATACCAGCACTAAACACACTGTCATATGGGAGTGAATGCCAGTATATAAGCAACTGATAAAAGTTTGCATTGGACCCCTACTTTGTTCTTACTCACAGTGGATTTTTATGTTGTCCAGGTTGACCCTGAACATATAAGCTCAAAAGGTTCCGTGACTTGGACTCTCAAAGACCTGTTTTATAGGTATTTCATACAGTGTCCAGTACCAGCTTCTATTGGTAAATATTACATCTGCTTCTAGTGTGAGTTGGGTGTTCTTGGTTAAATTGCTAAGTATACTATTTGAACTGAACAACTTAGGTATCCATTTCCTTTTATCAAATAAACACAACAGCCAGGCTGCTTAAAACTTCCCTGGTCTCCCAGAATTCATATCCAAGAGAGCAAAAGTGCACATTTTGGTTACACTTACCCATGGGTACTATGACCGTACTCACCTCCTAAGCTATCAGACCAAAGCAATAAATAACAGGTAAATTTGCACAGACCTGGGAAACTCTGCCTCAGTCTATAACTGAGAAGCCAGGTCCTGATACCATGACAAAAAAACCTTCACTTTCCTGATCCTTGGTTCTTTATGCCCTTGATGTAAGGATTCAGTCACAGAAAAGAAGCCACAAAGAAGCACAGGTTTCATTTATTATAAAGCAGGTAAAGCAAAATTCACATCATCGCACAAACACTTGGCCACCAAGTGCAGGTTTTCATACATTTTCGTCTAGAGAAAGAATATTCATGGTTATGGTACTATGATAATTACAATGCTTATCAACTTCTTTACTTAACTTTAGTTTGACATTGCAACATGCAGTTCTCTTCCTTTTAGATGGTCAGTATTTCATTACACGCTTTAACCATGTGAGGAATTTACCAAAGAAATTGTAGGAAAGATAAATTCTGAATCTAAACCACTTGGCATCCCAATGCAGGAGCATCTGTAAAGAACATTTTCTTTCCTGATGTCATCGGGCTCCAATTATGTCAGCCAGAAAAATCAGAAGGAAACTGCACAATGTAAACCCTTAAGATGCCACTGTGCTCTCTGGAGTCACTTTAAGCTAAGACCCAAAAATGTATACTATAAATATATTATACACTGGAATTTTTTTGCAATCAACTGGCAGTGTCTGCTATTTTAGACCATCCACCAATATCTTGGATCTACTATCTATCTGATTAATATTTCCATCTCCAGGGTTGGGATCCAAAAATAATTTAAGGTATTGGGGTGCTGAGTATATATGACTGCATGAGCATGGAACACAACTATCCATATACAGATGGGCCGAAAATTAGGACAAATAAAGTTTAGAACTACTTGTACTAAAACCAACCCAAGTAAAAAAAGTCTAAGAACGTGACCTACAATAGTTATCAACAGCTTCCAGGCAGAGAGGTAAGCCCAAAGTATGGTCACGAGGCTGTTTATAATTGGTCTTACATGCTTCCGGTTAGGCGAGTACACGCAGCAATCATTCTTGAGGATGGCACACTTTCCACCTTTTTCTGTTTTCAAAGCATCCAATGCCATCTGATGTTGGAGTGCTGCCTTCCTCATCAGTTGGACTTCAAAGCTTAACAAAGAGATTTCTTTGGCTGTGTGATTAAGGACTGTATCACGATACGGAGCCAGAGAATCTATGTGCAAAACAACATCTCTTAACTCCACAGAGTGGGCAGAATTAGAGGACAAACCATTATGGTGTTGGAACATTCTGTGGAACATTCTGTCAGGTGTCGCAGAGACATGGGCAGATAGATGCAGAGCTTTTGTCCACTGCCCTTGCATCCAAGGAAAACCCAAAGTGCATCGCCCAATCCAGCCAGGGGACAGCCAGGGCCATAGGTTGCTACCACAAAGCCACTGGGTGCCATTAGGGGAGGCCCAATGTACTGCAGGTCTTGAGGACCAATCAGTAGCAAACCAATCCCCTGCCCGTAAAATGACAGTATGCTGGCACTGTTCCAAAGGGATCCAGCCCAAATATTTGGAAGTGATGTACCAGGAACAATGGGAGGGTTTGTGCTGTTCCCAGCAGAGTGGAGCTACCTGGCTAAGGCGTCCCACAGAGGGGGTGAGCCACAGCTGTTCATCCCATATTTGAAAATAGCCATCTTTGTAATGATGGTTTTTGTCTCTGCTCACAGGGTGGTTCATATCATTTGAAAGAAAAGCTTCAGAAAATTTTTTAATGATGGCATCAGTTTCATCCTTAGAAAAGTTTTTCCCATGCTCATCTTGTTTCAAGGGCATTTTGATGGGCCACTGGGATACATCTAAATGAGTGACTCTACGTAATACCATAGACTCAGGTTGTGCCTCATGGATGTAGCACTGCATTTTCTTCCAGTCATTGCCCTGAAGTGGTGAGACCCACCATGGCAATCGTGAGGATTTTGAAGTGGGAAGAAGCCGACACACACAGATTGGGTCATGCCTTGCATCCTGGGCATATTGTCTGGCCCACAAAAGAAAGGAATTGAGTTCATCTTTAGTATGGCCAATTTGGGACAAAACGCCCAGCCAGAATAACACATAAAACATGGTTCAAGAAGGGGTGCCAACTGAAATTCTTACTTATATAAGGCCCCTTACAGTCACCACCATGGAAGACTCTAGCTCTTCAATCAAATTGGGAAGCAGGGGTACAAGGGTTAGAGGAAGGTCCAAGGTTGAGCTAGCTCTGTGGGGTTGTGTGGTGAGGAAGTTAAGTATTTACTTAACAGACGTGTGTTGAATGGGTGCTTCCCAGTGTTTCACTGCCAGGAGGGTGGTATGTCTGGAAGATCTTCTGCCCTCAAAGTTTGACTCAAAGATGAATCCAGGTGGCAATCTCTGGAATGTCCATAACTGTTAGAAAAGACAGAAGCACAGAGATTCCAATAATAATTATTAATTGGCTTTTTGAACCTCCCAATATGTTTTAATGAGAACAAATGATCTCGATCATAGAGAGGCCTTTGCAGCTCCAGGAAGGCTGTGGCAACACCTGTGCTCAGTGTTCTTCCACTGCCTGTGGGAATATGGAAGACAAGTTAACCATGTAGCACCTTAAACTGGAAGTTCATCCATGTCCACAGCAGTGGCATAGCTGGAGAGGTCAGGAAGAAAGGGCTAGTCCTTCCCCACGGACACATTTCGGGGTGTGGCATTTTTTGGCTAAAAGGTAAGTGGTAAAAAAACATTCACTCCTTTTTAACATGATAAAAGTTCAAACACAAGAAAATTTAAACATTACATCAGCAGTTTATCACACTCATAAATTATTGTCTAACATTTTTACCAAATAAAATCTTCATGTTTCTCTATAAGTACTTTCAATATTGTACTATATAATTTAACATATCTACATATGTTGCAGAGTGGCAAATAAAAGGACCATCCCTAGTGGCACAAATTCGAGCTATGCCATTGCCACTATGACTTCTGCGTTCTCCTGGGAACCAACAGACAACTCAGAACACCTCTCAGCAACTGACGAACTTCAGGCAGCGATGCCGATACTTCTAGAAACCCTGAGCCCAAACTGCGACTCTGAACCTAGTGATTTATCCCAGGAAGCAAATGACTCAGCTAAACCTGAATGCAGATATATTAATTTAAAAAAAACAACTCAGACATTAAAAGCTAAATATACTAACAGAGCTTCTCTGGAAATAGTGTGCTACATGCCATAGGCTCCCCAACACTGATGGAGCATCTTGTCACAAACATGTACAGACAAGGAACTAACACTCATTCCCCAAATCATAAACTCATGTGACATACAGCTAAATATTGCAGCAGCTTTTGATTCATTCACACATAAATCAGATTTCTTGGATGCTCCTTGCAGAAGCCAAAGCACTTGAAAACCAGAAGGATCACAGTAAGATTAGCAAAATTATGAACAGCATTGCATTTACTTTTTCTTTAACCAAAAGCACTCTCAGCCCACAAAGTGGTGAAAGAAACAACAAAAGAAAACTGAAAAACTACAAATAGATGCCTGTAAATACAAACTCAGCATCATACTGAGAGTAAATTATCTCACCTGGAGAGCAGGGATATAATTCAGCAGCACGGCAGCAGCACGGCGAGCCCAAGACTGTGAGTTGGATTCCTAGTGCCACTAAATAAATTAATTAATTAGTAATATTTACTAAAGCAAACAGGCTCACACGCATCAGAATAATTCCCAGCTATTGCACCCCATTGCAAAGACAAAAAAAACCTGAAAGTTTACAAATTTAACCTGAGACAGTAGGGGGCACAGGAGAAAATATGAATGGAAGTGGGAAATGCCGCCTTACCACTGTGTGACTTAGAGATGCAGCTCAGCACCAGAAAGGTGCCCCCGCAGCACCAGGGAAGCCCCGGAAGCCCGGTCCCAATATGCTGACGAAGCAGCCCAATGATTCCTTCTTCCTCGGTTCCTTGCATCCTTGGTAAGAGGATGCAGGCAACAGGTACGGTGTGCAAACCACGGGTCTGCTTTATTGGGAAACAGGTGAGGAGGAGCTACACCCTCAAGGAAGGAGGCGGCGCGCGCCACCAAGGC
>PVLA01020326.1:0-10471 GCA_004027455.1 Hydrochoerus hydrochaeris
CCAGGAGCAAGAACAGATCACGCCCTTTTGGACATGCAAACTACAAGTCTGGGATTCCAGACCAGGGGAGGGCAAAAAGGGGCACAAATCTGAGGAATGAAATGAGAATAACTAAGCTGATTCTTCTGTGTGCCAGAACCTGAAATCCTCCAAGGAGAAAGAGCCCCCTGTATCCCCATGGCAGTCACAGCCTAGGAGCGCATCTTTGAGGGCATCTTCTGCCTCCATGACGGTACCCTCCATCAAACCTAAGAAAGCTAAAGGATCACTGAAGCCAGAGAAGGGAGTGGTAAGAATGGCTTCCTTGCCTGCCCTGCAACCCCGTGGTCAGCCTCACTCCACACCTGCAGTCTCCACATGCCTGGTCCTCACCTGGGAGTGGGTGGTGGTGTGTTGGGCCCCTCGGCTTTCCCAAGACGATGCCAACACCATCTCCAGCTGGGGGATTTATTTAGATTAGTAATATGCCTTAGTGAGTCTGTCTTTAGCAAAATTGTGAAACTGTATCACAATCACTTTCGAGGATAATCTCTAACTCATTACTCCCTAGCCTCTATCAGAAGCTTTCTGAAGGGCACACACACGTTCAGTCCATTTGCTCACATAAGAGGCCAAGGTCAAAAGCTGGATTCAGTCACACACTCAGAAATAGGAATGTTTGAGTTATATGCTTTTGCCTCCTTGCCTGTCAATGGTTCTAAAATTCAGAACCATTTCACCAGACCTGTGATGGTACCTTTGCTCTATATCACAGCCATGTTAAAAAAGAGTTCTTACAGCTTAGCTGTCTGGTGGTTCCTTGTGTAGCATTGGCTGAGGTACTGCTCCCCGTATCACCCACTGTGGTTCCATGGCGAACTTTCTTCCACTTGTCTCTGTAGGAATAACTGTATTTTTCTGAGCAGATGATCTGTGGGCCCTGGGTCTAACTATGTATGGCTCCTTTCCTATGTTGGTTTTCAAGAAAGATTAGGGCCCAATTGGTGACGTCTAAGCCCAACATATAGCACTTCATCAAGAGAGGTTCTCTGCTTGCCTGTGCAGTCTTCCATGCCCCTTAGTCATGTTTCAGTTTCTTGTGTTCTTCCTTGTTCCCTCATCAGGGACACAGTCTGGCTGTCTAACACATGGGACATGGCAAGAGGAGAGCAGAATCATGCATTCTGCATGCACTCCAAAATTTGTTCAGAACTGTCAGCTTCTTGTGTGGAGACCAGGCAGATGCATCACTCCTCCCATCCTGCAGAGGTGGAGGTAGCAGAGAGGGAGACTAGGGTGTTACCCCAGTGGAAGCCACTCCACAGGGAAGGAAGTGTCAGGAGGTGAGAAGAGGCATTTCCCCTCAGAGAAGTTCCACTTCCCAGAAATTAGAAAGTATAAGAGGTGGAAACTAGAGGAACAGCCCAAGGCAGAGAGTTTGCTCATGACTGCCCAGCAGCTGGG
This sequence comes from Hydrochoerus hydrochaeris, assembly GCA_004027455.1. NCBI lineage: Eukaryota > Metazoa > Chordata > Mammalia > Rodentia > Hydrochaeridae > Hydrochoerus > Hydrochoerus hydrochaeris. The sequence goes on from PVLA01020326.1 coordinate 1,444, forward strand.
CTCTAGAAGTAAGGTCTTTATGATACAGCTATTAGGATAGTATATTTTGCTCCACAAACACACCCTTGGCACAAGTGTTCAATATAGCCAGCTGACCTTGGTGGGGAGACCTGCCACTCAGCCACTGGACACACAGAAACCAATACTATAGCAAGAGATTTTCTGGAGGGGAGCTTTTTAAATTAATTAATTAATTATTTTAAATTGAGGGCTGACCATTAAGGAGACCAGACAACCAGGGTGGTGGTATATAATTATGATCCCAGCCCTCTGAGAGGCTGAGGTTCAAATCTAGTCTGGGGACGCTAAGACTTAATGAGACCCTATCTCAACATTTAAACAAATTTAAAAGGGCTGGAGATGTAGCTCAGTGCAAAGACCCTGGGGCCCAGTTCCAAGTGCTGGGGGTGGGGGAAGAGAGAGAGAGACAAGAAATTTTAAAAATTGAAAGTTTGTCTCCCATTCAGAGAATTTATAGGGAGCAAGAAAGGATGAGTTGCTTATTGGATGGATAATAAGACATTTTAGGGTTCTTTTGCTCTTTTGCATGCATGTAGATGGGCATCATGCCTCTTGACACATTACTTTTCAGACAGAATTATCATTTGGGGGCTGTGGATTTTGAGTTTATGACAGCAGAAGGTCACTGACCACAGTAGCTGGCTGCTTCTGCACACATCCACCCTTGAAAAGTGGTTTTCAAATTATCTTTGAGCAGATCCTGAAGACCTCTCACAAAAAGTACTGAGCAGTTTGTTATTTAAGGATTTTATGTCTGGGCACGTGCAGACCTGTGTGATTTCCAGGGGCTCTGGTCCAAGCCCTGGACTTAGTAGGCACATGTTATGAAATGGCTTCTTCCAAAGGCTAAGTCAGTGGCAGTGGAGGGGGCCCTGGGTCCAGGCTGTGTGGTCTGAGGTTCTGGTGGAGGCTGAGTGGACAGCAGAGCTGGGTCAGTGGTACAGACAGAGCAGCTGAGCCTCCAGTCTTGAGGTCCCAGCAGCAGGGGAGCAGCTGCCACGGAAGGTGCAGGGTTTCAACAACCCCAAGCTGGAACTAAATCCTAGAATTGCAGACCAGAAAGTCCATGTCCTTGTTTATAGATAGATGCTTCCAGAATCACAGCCAGAAGGGCCAAGGTCTGTCCCCACACACACACTGGAAAACACTGGGGAAAAGCCAGACAAAGGGGGATTTAGGATCATCTCTAAGAAGGAGTCAGCTTAATAGGCTTCTCCCTCAGTGTCACACTCTCTTCTGACTGTAATGACTGTTATCTGGGTGTTATTTTGTCAGTATATTTTATCAGCTGGAGAGACTCTGAAGTTAATATGTAACAATAAGGAAAAATTGGATGGGGGTGACAAGCTGGTATTTACATCTTTATATTAACTGACTCAATTTTAAAGTGAAATGTATCTTCTAGTTCATTGTCACTGCTGTCATACGTATTATTGCTGTTAATAACAACAAACTACTATTGTAAATGTCCCTTACCCCACAATCCCTTGTAGTTTATTCACCCGTGTGTATTAACTCTGCATACACACACTCTAATTATAATTTCTCTACTTCTGTCTTTAAATATTTAACTCTCTTGTCATAGTGGGACCTCTTTCAAATGGTCTTTGAAGGGTTTTATAATATTTAGTGCGTGTAAATAACCAAATGGAACACTTGCTCTAGAAACTTTTACATCCGCCGTTTAACTGATCTGATTAATCATACTTATGTTTTGAAATCTGTGTCACTTGGTGAGAACTGCGCACATGCTGCCCGCAGTGGCACACACAGTGATAACTGTGTGTCTAGCCAGCCAGCAAATCATGATATGGACACTGCCATCTGATTTCTGCTTATGAAAGATTTCACAACATAAAATTGGTATTTGCCCAGGGTTTTCATGTAAAGTTTATTTTTTGATATCTGTAAAACATTTCAAATACTAAGGTTTCACACATCAAGGTTAAAGTGGGTTCTCGGGTTTCCAGCCCCCTCCCCAGCCCACCCCAAGTCGTTAATTAAGGCTGCACCCACTAAGTGCTTCTCTGGGTGACTTCTGGGCGTGTATGGGGTGACCTGGTCCACGCTGATGGGACATATGACATGTGCTTAAATCTGCACACAGCATCAGGCCCTTCTGTGTGGGAAATGGGGCAGGAGACAGAGCAGATTCTGTTCCTGTTCTTAGAGTTCCCACCCTACAAAGGAATAAAGATTTTAATAAAAAACTCTAGAACTTTTTTTAACATGCAAGGATCATTAGGTACAATAATTTTGCAATGGTTTTGTGATTGTGACCGTAGGCACTCTGTAAGCTAGTCACTCTTTAAACTCTTATTATAGGATCTAGAATTATTATTACACATTAAGTGCAAAAGAAAATAATTTTCTTGTTATTTCCTATTCCTCTCCAATCCTTTTGTTTGGTTAAATTGTAGGTAAAGTTTTAAAAAATTAAAAAGAAGAAAACAACTGTTCTCCAAGAAGAAAATAATATAATCTATTCATTGTTTCCTTAGTCGATTCCTTTCCCCCCCTGGTTGCCTGGATAATCAAGATGTTCCTTCTTTCAGCAAAGTGAGAAAGCCAGCACTTTGTTCACTGGTCAGCCAGAAGCACTGGCCGGCAGACTGATACAGAGGCAGGGCACTGGCCAGCTCCTGGTCTGCAGAGTTTGTCAAGGGATCTTTACTATGTTACTATAGATTGTATCAACACAAAGGAGTTTAATCTTCCCAGCACTCTGGGAGGCTGAGGTAGGAGGAAGGCAAGTTAAAACCCTCCCTGGGGGATTTAGTAACTTAGCCAGGCCCCCTCTCAAAATTAAAAAAAAAAAAAAAGATCTTTTAAGGCGTTACACATCATTTAATTCTTTTTTTAAAGCAAAACAGAGAAAAAGGATAGAAATGATACAGAATTTCAAAAAATAGTAAGAAATTAACACTAATTAATATATTGCATATTGTTATCTTAGAAGTAGTTGTTTGGGTTACAAGGTTTAGGCACACAAAAAATGATCAAACATGAAAGCACAAACTTCTTCTGGATAAGCCAGCAGAGACTAGGAGTGTAGCTAGCTATCTTGTATACATACGTATATACATAAAACAGACTGAGAATGTAGCTCAGTGTGATAGCCCTGAGTATCACACACAAAAAATCCCTTATTCTCAATTTTTGTTTCATTACTATGAATAACTTTAAAATACAGAGATAATTATTTGTTTTATTTTAAAAGCAAATTTTTTTTTACCTCTGAAATGAATTCACCTTTAGATTTTGCTCTCAGAATCCAAAATTGAATATCTGAACAATATTCTATTGAAAATTTAATTTGAAGTTAGCTTTTACCTTTTACATTATTTTATTTGTGGGTAGTTTGCTGACACATTAAACAAAATGTTTTCAATATATTTGGAACTGAAAATATGTTAGTAAAAATAATGTTTGTTGTTTGTGGTACACATGAAAATGATATCATTGGTCTCTAGGAATTTTACACTTTTTCTCTTATTTTGCTGGAAAAATCATAATTTATTTTACTTGTGGTGTTCACGTTTTAATATAATTTAAACTCAGGACTGGAGATTTTACTGTGAGTCAGAAATAGTGAATTTGAAATTTGAATGATTTCCTTTTCTTCCCCGGCACTGTCAGCTATGGGGAGGGTGTAGGTTGTGACAACATGGCATTGACTTGGTGATGACAGAAGTGTTGTCCTTGACATGCAGGGACCACTAGAGCGGGCAGCTTAGCCCTCACATATATGTTGCTTTAGCTGTGCATTAGCTGTGAGTTTCTCTCCAGTTCCCACTGGGAGAGGAGGACAGTCCTAAACAGGGCATCATGTGACTAAGAGTCCTAACTCTGCCCAGATTTGGGTCCTTCCCCCGAAGTCTGAGCATCTGACACATTGTCATTCATCCTGATGCCAGCACTGCATGTGCCAGTGCCACCACTTGGTGCTGGACCCTGTCATGGAACTCAGGCTAGGTCCTGCTGTGATGCCGGTATCCTCCTTGGATCCAGCTCTACAAACCTGGCAGTTTCTCCAATCCTGACTCCTTCATCACTAGACTCTCCAGCGCCCAGCTTTCTCCTCCAACCCTGGGAATCAGTCTTTAAAAGTTGTAATAGATTTTTAGGAATTTATCTTAATGGAGAGGAGTTCCTGAGCTTTTCTTCATTTAGTCCCCCTTTTGTTTTCTTTTCCTTGCTGTTCAATCTCTGCTTGCTCAAGAAAACAGAATTTATTAAAGAGAAACTGTTCTCCCTTATTATTCATTCATTACATATTGTTTCCAATTTGCTTATCTAAGAACAAGTTTTTCTGAAGTACTGAGAGCCCCACGCATGTCAAGTGAGTTCTTCATCCCTGAGCTATAGCCCAGAGTGCGTGTCCAGACAACCTTAGGCCACCACTCATGTCTCACTGAACTGATGTAACGCTAGGCAAATCTAAAGAGCTCTCTAGTTCTGTTAGTCAAAACAGCTTAGTTAGGAAATAAGGACATATTTTTATTTGAACTTTTGAAAACCTTAAAAGCAACTTGAAGACCTGTTCTGCTAATCTCAGTGTAGAATCATTTCTCTGATATGTATGTTTTTAGCCATTGAAATACATATTTCAGTTAATGGATTAACCAATCCATAAAGTTCATGACATTGATTGTAGATAACTCTTTGCTATACCAGATCTTGAACTGCATTTTCTGTTCTGGAACAGAAACAGGAGTAACCCACAACCATAAAATTTATGGACTCTGGCTAATCCAAGGGCAAAAAGTGTACCAGGATCATTTATGTGAATTAATGCCATAAAAATTGATGGTCATGAGTCTAAACAATCTAATGATTTATCTTTCTAGTCAACCACATGCAATTAATTCTAATTAAAATATATATAAGATTTCTAGCTGATTTGCATTAAATAAAGCATAAGTATATTTTAAAATAATTTAAAAATTAAAATTAGGTTTAGATACATATGTAGCTATTTACACAGCCATTGCAAAAGCTAGAACAAAAATCATGAAGGCAACATAAAAAGTTTTAGACTGGAACGCTCAACTAGCTGGTGGGGAAGAGTTCGATAAAAAGACATTGCAAATCAGAGGAACCCTTAAAAAGCTCACAGTAAGTCATACAGCAGTAAAGAGAGTGTTTCTAACCAGATATCATGGCACAAACCTATAACCCAGCTACTGAGGAGCCTAAGGTAGAAGGTCACAAGTTCAAAGCCAGCCAGGACAGTTTAGCAAGACCGTCTTTCAAAATGAAGAATGAGAAAGGGCTTATGAAAACTGTTTGTAGTCTGACTGTTTGAATATTTACTATGTACCCTTTAACTTTGTAACTTGAACAACTACATCCAGGATGACAGTACGTAATTTATAAATTACTGATTTCTTAGTGAGGCTTTTTTTCATTCTCCTTTTTCTTCCTTTCTTCTAGAATTCTGTATTGTTGCTACCCTTTTTTTCTGTTTTGCTTTGTTTTGTTTTTCTTCTCTTTAAATAAAATTTTAAAAATGTATAATTGCTATTGTAAAAAAAGAGGAAACAGGAAGCGCTATAAAAGACACAGCTGCATGTATGTTTAGGTGTGTGGGATTGATGACCATATTTCTAGGTTCTTGTTGGATTCTTGAACAGATCTGTTTGCACTCTCACTGCTTTAGTGTCCACTTTGTGTGTTTTAATTCTGTAACTTGAATAACTATTTCTAAAAGAACAATATGTAATGCATCAACTAGTGATTTCTTACTGTTTATCTTCTTTTCTTGAAATTCTGTAATATTTCTACCATTTTCCTGTTTTTATCTCTCTTTAATTAAAAAATTTATGATTGCTATTGTAAAAAAGAGAAAATAGGAAGTTCCATAAAAGATATAACTGCATGTATATTTATGTGTGCAGGATTGTTACCCATATTTCTTAGTTCTTGTTTGATTGTTGAACAGATCTGTTTGCAGTCTCACTGCTTGAGTGTCCATTTTGTGTGCTTTAATTTTGTAACTTGAACAACTATTTTTAAAAGAGCAATATGTAATTTATCAGCTAGTGATTTCTTAGTTTATTTTTTTTGAAATTCTGTAATATTTCTCTCCTTTTTCTGTTTTATCCCTTTAAATAAAAAAAATTTTAAAAAAAAGAAAAGGCTTATGGCTCAGTGGTAGAGTATTTGCCTAGCATGTGTGAGGTCATGGGTTCAATCCCTAATACTGTGGCCAAGAGTGTTCTTAGGCACTCTCTGGAAATCTGTGACACTCACACCTGATCATGCATGTTGCTCCAAATAACTTTGGGTATCTTTTCCCATTTTCCCATTAAAGGTATAGTTCCTGATATATTATATCCTTCAAAACTTTGTAGTTTAATATAGATATTTTCATGTAACAAGAACTAATATACTTTGCCTTTATTTGTATCTGATGCTTTTGTTTATACCACTTCTGAAATGTTTATCTCCTTGTGTGTGGACTCCTATTATATTCTTATGTCTACGACTCCTATTATATTCTTTCTTTTGGTCTGGTGACAATGAATTCTTAATTTTTTTCTATGTCTGACAAAGAATATTTATCTTGCTTTCATTTTGTTTCTTGCTTTCATTTTTGATACCTATGTTTTCTGATCATAGACGTCTAAGTCACCAGTTTTACTCTTTTAATATTTTGAAAATGTGACTCCATCGTTTTCAGTTTGCATATTGCCAGCAAGAAGCCTGTAAACTGTATTGTTCTGTCTGTAACATGATTTATTCAAAATGACTTCAGGAGTTTACCTTTACTCTTCAGCAGGTAGATTCTAATATGTCTCCGGGTGTTTGTTACCCAGCACTCACCCCGTCTCTTTCCCTTTATTTCTCTTTATCCTGGTTTGGTTTCTTGAACTTGTGATTTGGCGTCCTGGTCCTCTCCTGGACTGGTGCGATGCAGTGATTCGAAAGTAGAAGTCTGCTTGGAAGGTAGAGAAAGTTAGTACAGAGGTCAAAATTGGAGTGTGGGGAAATCCTCTTTCTTCATGACAAGTTAGAAAGAGTGTTTTGGTAGTAACATATAATGTGGCTTAAAGGAAAAGGAAGCAAAGAGGCAAAATGCTTTTCACACAGCCCGGGAAGAACAGCCAGCATTTCAGAAGAGAGATGACAGCCAGGAGAAGTGCAAGGATGTAATGGTTCTTGACAAGAAGAAAGAGACCGTGCTAAGGAAAATAGCAAATATTACAGCCGTCAGTACATATTATTGTGCTGCTTCTGTTACAAATTTTGGCTGTTGCTCCTGATTTAGAAGATTATTAACATTTTTAAAATGTCGTAAGTGCTGATGAATTTAAGAAGTATAGCTTGTATTATAAATGAGTCCTACATTTTAAATGAATTTTTAGTTGTAAATCTATGTAAACTCAGAAGAGAGAACTCCTACAGTGAATTATTTTTAATCATAGTTTTATATTGTCTTTATCATTACTTAATTTACATTTTCCTATCCAGGAAGTTAGGTGCTTTCCTGTTAATATGATGGTTCACTTTCACCCTGTCTATTGTGTAGCGGCCCAGTGTTTGCACCTGTCACCGAAGTGACCACATGAAGACCAGCATGCATATTCCAGAGAAAGAGGAATGTCCACAGCTGACAAAACAAAATCATAGCTCCATGTGGACTGAGCCAGGGTTCAATATACCATGCTATAGCAAAATGGAAAGTTCAGCTTACACCAAAGAGCAAATATTGATATGATTTTTTTATTAAAAGAGAGGCTATCTCCATCGTTGTAATAGTATTTATTGTCTTTTGGAGAGGCTGAATAATTATTTGCTTTACAGAAGATATGCTTTAGCATAGTCTTATCTCGAGTCATTACATAGTTGATCATTATATGCAATGAAGGAAAATGGAGCCCTAAAAGTAAAACTAATTTTCATTGTATGTGAATTCAAACACATAATTTTTATGAATACATTTTCAATCACTCTTGTGACTTTGAATATACTAAAACAAGGTACAAATGTCTTTCTACATGGCATAAATTTTATCACTTTGCTCTCCTGTTATTCTGGGGATTGATTTTTATTTTGAGTAAATTTTTCCCCTTTACATACTAGTAAGAGCCTCCTAAAAGCTTGAGGCTTTTACTCCAGAGATTTCTGTGATGTACTCTTCTGAGTTTTTGTTTTTTGAGACAGGGTCTTGCTAAGTAATTCAGATGGATCCCAGTCCAAATTGGCCTCAAACACATGGTAATCCTCCTGCCTCAGCTTCCCAAATTCTGGGCTTACAGGCATGCAATACCAAGTCTGATTGTCTACTGTACTGTTGAAAATAGGTGACAGTCAATCCACTCTGCCCTGGGTAGAGGAGGTGCCAGTGGACTGCGACTTTTGTGAACAAGTGAATGGATGGATCCCAACTACCACTCACTCAGCTCATGTCACTTTCATGACTCCCCGGTGTTTTTACAACAAGGAAAGCAGATGATAACAAAACCTTTGTGTTGCATTTCTTAAAAACTGGCTAATGATTTTGCCTTGGGCTTCCTTTTGGCCAGGCTCCTGTTGCATGGGCCTGGGGAAGACTGAGTCCTATGCTGCTGATAGTGGGAGATGCTGTCTCCTAGGAAGCTTGAGATACTTTCAGACTGAGGGAATCGTTATGTGGGTACTGGCAGGACAACCAAAGGGCTTTCTGAGATTGTGGTTATTGGTAGAGGAGAAGTTTGAATTAGAGAACTAAGGTAAGAGCAATGGTTTAGGATTAAGTTAATCCTAAGAAATCTCCAATCAACCAGGGAAAAATCAAAACTACAGATCTACCATGGCTGGGACAAGGTTTCCATTCCTGACCTTGTGCTTCTATCTGTGTATAAATTTCATGAATGACCTTATCCAAATCTTTATCTTTACCTAATATGCTACTGACTCCTAGAAATTCTGCTTCTAGGATCAACAAAATTTCCATGTCCTTATCTCTATTATTAATGAACAGGCCATGAATACCTCAAACTCAAAGTGTTTGGGTGTGTGT
>PVLA01020327.1:0-10472 GCA_004027455.1 Hydrochoerus hydrochaeris
GTGCTCAACATCAGTCACTGCCCTTCCTGCTTCTGCAAAACGTCTCTTCCTTTCCGCGAAGAGTCCTGAGCGCAGGACGTGGTCCGGGAGCGGAGATCCGTCTGTTACACAGCACCCGTTAGACAGAGCCCGCCTGCCCACCCTCACCGCGTCACCCCGAACCTGGGCTGGGTTCCTGGAGTTCACTGTGCCTTTTACCGGCCTATTCTGAGCCTTCAGGGTGGGGGCAGGGACAGCTCAGCTCTTCTGTCCTGAAAGCAAGGTCAAGGCTGTTGACATCTCTCCAGCTGGGGCCGCAGGCTTTCAATTTAGGGGGATGATGTCCCAGAACTTGATCCGCGGCCATTCAGCCTAATTGCTAGCTGTGGGCTTGGAGAGCAAGTCATCTCTCTGGATGGCACTGACCAATTCCATATCACCACTCTTTCTCCTTCCTCTTCCTAAAAAAAGAATGAAATTTCAGCCTTGATAATTTCAAGGGCGAGTGACAGACGCTGCAGACCCAATCCTGCTGAGCTGTACAAATGAATGCTTCGTGGGGAGGTCGGTGTGAGCACACGTCAAGGGGAGGTAGTGACAGCGGTGAGGCAGGCAGAGGTGATGTCCCACTTCACCTGTGAGCAGAATGTGGCCTCAGGTCTGCACTGTTTTCCTTTGGAGCCTCCCTAACTCATCTTCCACTGGTATAAAAGGGAGGAAGCCAGAGCCCCAAGCTCTGCTTCCCATCATGTACAGCAGCAGCCCTGGGGTGCAAGGCCCCCCCACAGGAAGTGCCGCCATTTTTATTTCAGGCCGGCACAGTGGACATGCTAACCTACATTACTGTAAGGGCTTCACCGGGCAGGCACTCAAGCCTGCCCTCCCTCACCGCTGGGCTCCATGTGTGGACCCCTTTCCCAGAGCAAAGACGAGGACCTTGGGGATGCTTGGCATCACCAGGGGTGAGTGTGGCATGAGTTGCCACTGCCAGTGGGCAATCGGGGCAAAAGCTCCAGGTTATTGAAAAGCTTGCTGAGGACTCAAAGTTCCAGAGAATTCCTTTAGATCTTTGCTTGGAAGTGAAAAAAATTTTTTTTACCCTTCACCTTTCAAATCTCTCTTTGGAAGCTTAAATACAGACTGGGAAATGCCAGGTGCCCTTCCTGCCACAGTGCCTCTGGAAATGCACCTTTGCTGGGGTCTTGGCTGATTGGTAATTGTCACTTGGATCTTGGTATGATACAGGTGCTCAGGGTGAACTGGTTTCGGTTCCATTTTGTGGCTTCCTCTTGTCTGCCACCCTGGCTCCCCTGTGGTCCCCAAGCTCCTGGGTTTCAATGTGGGAACCCATGCAATGCAGTTTAGCCCTCACCTGCTCCTTCCCGAGACCCTGTCTCCTGCCTGCTGTCCTGCCTGCTGTCCCCAAGGGACAACTTCGTCTTCTTCTGAGCCCTTCCTCTTTGCAAAAACCCAGTGGTTAGAGCCAAAAACTGTCTTAAGCATTCTATTAAAATTAACTCAGTAAATAATTTAAATAATTGCCGTTATTATTTAATTTAATCCTCATTTTTCTGCCAGTAGATTTCCACTATCATCTGTTGAAAAGGCTAATTTTTTGGAATCTTCTTGATATGTTTCTTATAATCATCAGCCCTAAATGTAAAGGCTTTTTCTGGGCTCTTACTTTCATTCCATTAATCTATATTTATTTTTATGCCATTAATATATATATATTTTACACACTGCTTTGACTACTGTAGCTTTGTAGTAAGTTTTGAAATTGGGAAGTAGGGCTTTTCCAATATTGCATTCTCTGTCTGTCTGTCTGTCTGTCTGTCTGTCTGTCTGTCTCTGTGTGTCTCTCTCATGGTACTACTGGGGATTAAACTCAAGACCTTCATGCTGGGATACATCTCCACCCTTTTTAAATTAAATTTTAAAATATTTTCAGCCGGGATCTTACTAAGTCATTCAGTTGCCCAAGCTGGGCTTGAACTGGTGTCTTCCTGATGGGCTGGCGGCTCCTCAGAGGAGTGTTGGCTCTTACCCCTTTGCCCACCCTCCCTTCCTGGGGAAGCATCCTGCTGTCCCCACACGGCCGGGCGCCTTCTCCCTTCTCCCACCCCACTCAGATCCTGGGCTCTCACTGTGTGTGCCCTGCAGACAGTGGGGCGTCTTGGGGCTGCCGTTGTTGATGACTAACTGAATGTCCTGGACCTCCTGTGAGCAGTTCTCGACGCCGACCCTCGCCGCTTCTCAGCCTTCAGGTTTGGCATCTTTTTCGTGACTTGGCTGGTCTGCTGCCAAGGCAGACTTCGATGTCACCCCTCAGCCAGGGCAGCCTTGGTCCTCCTGGATCCCAGCCTCTTTCCTCACCCAGGGACGGTACTTAGCAAACCTCTCTGTGACTCTCTCACTGACCTCCCCATCCAGCCCACAGGTGGCTCTGTGGACGTCACCGAGCCTAGGAGTGGTCTCTCGCTCTAGAGAGGCCTCGGGCCACCATCCGATGGGACTGCGTCAGCGCCCTGCAGGGTCATCCTCACAGCCAGCCTTCGAGACCTGCCCCGACCTCCCAGGGCTGTTTCCGTTCTCCTTCCCTGGGGGCTTTGAGTTCACCACCCTTTGCTGCGTTTCTGCCCCGAGGCTGAATGAGCGGCTTCGCCCTGGCAGCTCTTCCACCTGCTCCATCTCTTCAGGCCAGCTCGTCTCTGGCAGGACTCTGTACATGGAGCTCAGCTGGGCACGCACATCCCTGCCTGCACCAACTCCCTGCCTGCGGTTCAGGCAAGGCCACACCTGGAGCGCCACTTGCATTGCACTGAGGGCAACAAACCCCAGACACAGGCCACTTTGGTCAGCACAGAGAATTCCATCACTTGTGTCTTCTTCACAGCCCTGGACCATGCTCTCCTGTCCTGTGTCACCGGAACCAGATGCATGCAGCCCGCTTTCCAGAAGACCTGGCACAGCTGGGGTTCTCTCCTGCCTGGGACCCCACAGCTTCCTTCTCACCTTCCCTTGAAAATTCGCCTAAGAGATGCTCCACTTGGGGAAGGGAGGAGGCTGCAGAAAGCAGGGCCCAGGTTTCCTGGGTAGAGCCGATGGCAACAGCCTGGCAGCTGGGGCGAGAGGGAGACCAGCTCTTTGGAGAAGGGCCTTGCTTACAGCTGAAGGGGCTGGGGGTGCATGGGCTGTCCTGCAGTCAGGCGGGGCTTCCAGGTACTCAGGAGACCCCCTTGGCCCCCTGCTGGCGCCCCACCCAGCATGCAGCTCAGGGATGTTGCTCTGGTCTGAGTGACACTTCTCATCTGTGGGCATCTTTCGGAGCTGTCCCTACAGAGAGGTGTCTCCCTGGCTCCCACAACCTCTCTCCGCGGGTGGCTTTGCCCCACACCCTGTGCCCCTGCTAGGAGCACCCTGGAACCGCCTCATCCTGCCTTGTGCACCCAAACTGTGTCACCCTTTCCCAGGACAATCCCAGTTCACGCACCAAATGTGTCGCATCACAGGACACCACGAGGTGGCAGCAGTGGTCCCTCTGTGGAGCAGAGCAAGCGCTTTAGCACAGAAGTCAAATCAGAGCAAATAATTGAGTGTGACTGGAGCTACCTGCTGCCTTGACCACTCAAAACAAGGCAGTGAGCAGGGGGAGGAGCCAGGGCAGGTACGGGCAGGTGGCTCCTTCCCGGGCCCGACAGTGTGGGAAGGGTCCCCTCCTAGCAGCAGGCTCTCGGGGTACACGGGGAGGAGGCTGCAGTGCCTTTTGGATCCTCACTCCCGAGGCGGAGGCAGCACGCAGTGAGGGGCAGGGAGAGCTCCCCCTTTTCCAGGCAGCTCGTCCAGTCCTGAAGGGATGGAGGTCCCCCAGGTAGTTCCCAGGGCTGCCACGCATCCACTGGCGTTCTGCGTGTGAGCCGGAATCTCAGCTGCCTGGGCAGGGGTGATTCACAGGCGATCAGAAGGCGTCTACACCCGGACTCCCCTGGAAATGCTGCACGGACGCTCAGATGTCACCTTGGACCAGGTGGATGTGGCTGGTGTCTAAGCGGCCTCCTGACCGCAGGGGTGAGGCACCAGTGGCGCCCAGGCGTGCGGCGGGAGCCCACGGGCATGGCTCTTGCAAGGCCTCTGCCTCCGAGCCCCGGGAGCTGCCTGCTGTTGCTGGTGGCCCTGGCCAGTTCTGAAGCAGCTTCTGACCTGAACGAATCTGCAAATTCCACTGCTCAGGATGCGCTGAGCGCCAGGCTCGCTGCTTCCAGCAGGGAGGTGGAGGAAAGGATTTCTGTGTTCGGGCTGGACTATGACTACGTGCAGGTTCCATACGAGGTCACCCTCTGGATACTTCTAGCCTCGCTGGCAAAAATAGGTAAGTCCTTGGAGCCCTGATCTGAGGCGGTTTTTCTCTCGGGAAGTAACAGGCTTGGCGCCGTCCCTGTGATTCCATCAGGATTCTGGTCCCTTCGGTCCTGGAAAAGCTGTTTTTCACAGAGCTGTGAGATGCTTCAGCACGGGGCTTTGAAATGTGATTGCAGACATCTGGGTCCCGAGTTGTTTTGCCTTCTCATTTGAGGTGAGAGCCATGTGACTCTGTCGTAGAAAAGCCTCCTGTCCAGGCTGTAAACATGTAATGCGTGAGGTCTGAAGCCCTTAGGGTGGCATGGGTGGGGGTTTCAGGAGCCTCGTAATATTTCCTCTGCAAAGCACTGGTCCTGCGTTCTCGGTGGCGCATCTGGGGACACGTCCCTGGCCCACTGCAAGTGGCTGGTGCTCCTCACACAATGACAGGGAACGAGTTGACCCTCGGCAGCTCTTACCTCCGTCTAGGTAAGACGGGGCATGGGACTCGGGGCATGAGACTTCTGGTGGGACACAGGTCTGCACCTTGGTCACGTGGAACTGTCCTCTGCCGAATAAAGTGACTACAGCTTCGGGGTTCAGTTCCAACAGAGGGACCTTCGTGCCACCAGTGGCTTAACCCCACTCTCCTCCTTCAAAGCAGTTTCCCTCACTGTGGAAGGTCAATCGAGTTAGCTGAGTGCTAAGCAGAGCGTCTCCTATGCCTCAGCTCTAACTTGGGCTCTAACCTCTGCTGCTCAAGACAGAATCCCCAGGCCATCTCAGTGCCCCTCAGGTTCCCTTCTCTGGGGCTGGTGGGGGTGTGCAGCCTGCCCTGGGTGCCTCGGGCCCTGGCAGTGGGGTCAGGACAGTGTCCTCTGGAGTGCTTCTTTCGGACAGTGGTGCCCATGAGGGTGGATTGGGGATTGTGAGGTTGGGGAACCCCTTCAATCTGTGAAACACTTAAGTTCTCACTGATATGTTAAGGAAGAATTTGAGGGGCAGTGGCTCTCTAGGTGGCAATGTCCTCAGTTCAGGGAAGAGACCTCATGCTTTCCACCAAGCCACATGGACCCCAAGATTCTCAGGGGGGGTCTTCTGTGGAATGTGGGCGCTCCCCTATGAGCAGCTCTGGTCCTTCTGTGTCTCCTCTGCCCCCAGGAATGACAGACTATACTGTGGGGACTGGGAATCAGGACCTGCCCCTGACTAGCTGGTCACTTTGTCCCCAAGGGGACACCTCACCATCCAAGGATCCATCTCATCCAGGGTTTCCACTGGCAGGAAGTGTGGCTGGCCCTGGAGAGGTTATGCAGGGGAAGGCTGAGAGGTGCCTGTGTTCCTGGGATGGGGGTCTCGGGCTCCAGGCTTCCGTCATTCTCCTGCCCTGAGGTAGGCTCCCCACTGGAGCGTGTGCCTCAGGGGCGACTGCACACTTGCTCGTCTTCAGGAGTCAGAGAGTTGCTGTGTCCTGTGGGGCAGGTGAGGGGGGAGAGGCCTGTTCCCAGACGCACACAGTGTGCTTGCTGCTGGGCTGGGAATCGTGCGTAGGGTGCCAAAGCAGCACGGATGACGCCGCCACTGACGTTTAAAACTCAAACACTTAAGGAACTCACAGGGATGTAAAGGATTGTCTGAAGCCTGGGCAGGAGCATGCTCACCCTCGTCATTTATTTCATCTATTCTTTGATTCCTCATTCAACCAGGGCACATTTCCAAGCACCCATGTGGTATTGGGGCTGACCGCGGCCCCTGACCTCAAGGGACTTAGCTTGGGGAAGATGGGTTGCCCTAGCACACTGATGGAGAACCATAAAAACTTCCTCCCATGCTTCTTAAACTGCTTAACTATGCATTCACAGCAAAGACACCCTAGGACAAAATAATCAAAACACGCCAGAGTCTGGGTTATCTTCTATTGCAGGCTCGCTTTTTAGAACACTGTGGAAAACCGTGAGCCATTTGGAAGGAGGGGGCTGTAGGTTCACCTCTGCTTTTCAGGCACGACTTTATTATTTGGGTGCACTTAATGCCTGGAGGTGACCGACTGTAGTGTCCCTCAGAAAGGGGAGAAAGGCTTGGGACGTGAGCTGTGTGTAGGGTCCTCCTCAGCAATGCCCTTCTTGTGGGGACACAGCCCACAACCCCACGGGGCGCCTGGACCAAAGGCAGGAAAGTGCTGGGTCCTTCTCCAGAAGCTGGAGTCCCCAGAGCAGGGCCAGGTCTGGGGAACTGTGGTGTGAGCTCTCTCACCTTCCTGACATAAGGGGAAAAGTTAACCGGTTAAGGAAGCACTAGCTGAAGAAAAAGAAGACGGAGAGGAAGAGAAGGAGGAAGCCAAGGACACTGTGATTAGAACCTGACAATGCCAGGATTAGAAGGAGAGTTTACACTGGCCTGGAAGCTGGGGAGGAGCAGGGGTGGGGTGTCCCCAACAGAGCTGCACTCCACAGTGTGACCCCTGCCTGCCGGCCATGAATGGAGATGTTCAAAGCTGTGCTTAGGGAAGCCCAAATCCTCTTTGGATGGCTGAACCCAGGAATTCCTAGGGGACGCTCGCCAGCTCCCACAGCCCACAGGAGGAGCCACCTTAGCTTTGAAATCTCCCAACTTTTCCTCATACTCTTCCCGACCCAAAATCCACCTCCGCGAGGTAGCTTTCCTGCACGGGGATTACAGACGTCTGCCCCAGCCTTTCCTGCCCCCCGCTCTGCTCCCACCATCTCCCACATCCATCCTGCTCACTCCCTGGCGATGGCTTCACTTTCCTCCCAGGAAGAGTGCAGTGTGCCCAGTGGACAACACCCATTCATTCATTCATTCATTCACTCATTTTACACTGGTGGATTCTTTCAGCAAACAGACCAGCTGTTTCAGATGAGATACTTTGCTGATACTTAGGGTGGGGGACATAGAGCAGGTAGATCATTCCCCACTTGAGGAATTTGCAGATTGATAGGGGAGATTGGTTGTGTGAAAAAATTGCCAGATACCGATTGCATTGGTATCAGGCAGGTAAACTGCTTTGATTACTCCGAGCGAGACATAGAATTCCCTCAGAGGAAAGCTGGGGAAAGCTTAGCCTCAATTATGAGAAGGACCTTAACAGACCAAGAGAAAAGCCACAGCTCAAGCAGAGATAATAAAATGAGAGGACGGACCGGCGCCATGGGGGGAAGGGCGTTCGCTGAGCTGTGGGGTGGGCTGTGTAGGAGGCAGCTTTAGGGAGGGCCCGCAGTGACCCACAGAGTCCCTGGTGAGCTCAGTGTGCCCTTCCTTAACACCCTCAGCTCGGATAGCTCCAGGCTCTCATCTGTTCACGTCTTTTTTCTGAAACCCTGGCAGCGGGAACTGTAGTACAGTTGCTGGTCTCCTGCCGGCCTCACCGGGCCTAGCGCTCTCCGCAGAGGAGTCCTCAGTGCCGTCAGGCTGAGTCCCAGGCCCTGCCGTGTGCCTGCTGGGTGTCAGGTGGGAATCCAGGCAATCAGACACCCATGGTGTGGACCCCTCGTCTGCCTGAGGGGTGAGGAAGGGCTGTGGTCGAGGGTGGGATGAGGGGTGTGTGCACCAGCTTTCCACAGCTATAGAAACATCTGGGGTACAGTCAGTAACTTTGAAAAGGGAGTTTTGGCCGACAGTTCTGAGGTTCTTGTCTGTGACCTGCCCAATTACTTTTGGCCGAGTTGGGCAACAAACTCATTACGGAGCAGGAAATGGGTGTGTGGAATGTGCCAGGGCCACTGTCCCTTTGGGGACCCACGGTAAGGACCTCCTGGGAGCGGGGCTCCACTTCTCTGGGGCTCCACCTCCTCCTGGTAGCATGGCCCCAGGGGGCCCATGCTTCACCTCACAGGCTGTGAGGGCATTCAAGGCCCTAAGCACGGCAGCGAGCCAGGAAGACAGTGCCTGGTTAGGGCGGAGTGGAGGAGACCCCAGTAATGTGACTGACTGATTGATGAATTGATTTGCAGTGCTGGAGATGGAATACAGGGCCCCTGCACAGCCCTTTTGAAAGAATTTGCGTCTACTTACTGGTTTGTGTATTTACATTAAGATGAGGTCTTTCTAGGTCACTAAGTTACCCAGGCCAGGCTTGAACCTACAGTCCTCCTGCCTCGGCCTCCAGACTGCTGGATAACAGCAGGATAGGAGCACAGGATCTCAGCCGCAGCCCCTCCACTCCCAGCTCCTGCCACAGAAGCACTGTCCCTGGTCCTGTGACCTGTCTCGGGCTGGGGGACTCCGGCGTGCACCCCCCACGGCGCCCCAGCAAACGCGGCCATGCTTCCCCCACCCGCAGGCTTCCACCTCTACCGCCGGCTGCCGCACCTCATGCCGGAGAGCTGCCTGCTCATCCTGGTGGGCGCCCTGGTGGGCAGCGTCATCTTCGGCACCGACCACAAGTCGCCGCCCGTCATGGACTCCAGCATCTACTTCCTCTACCTGCTGCCGCCCATCGTGCTGGAAAGCGGTTACTTCATGCCCACCCGGCCCTTCTTCGAGAACCTGGGCTCCATCCTGTGGTGGGCGGGCCTGGGCGCGCTGATCAACGCCTTCGGCATCGGCCTGTCCCTCTACCTGGTGTGCCAGGTGCAGGCCTTCGGCCTGGGCGACCTGCACCTGCTTCAGAACCTGCTGTTCGGCAGCCTCATCTCAGCCGTGGACCCGGTGGCCGTGCTGGCCGTGTTCGAGGAGGCGCGGGTCAACGAGCAGCTCTACATGATGATCTTCGGGGAGGCCCTGCTCAACGACGGGATCAGCGTGGTGAGGGGCCAGGGGCGCGGGGGCGGCTGGCCAGGGCCGGGGTTCTCGCTCCGGTGGCCGGGGGCCCGGAGGGTCTGCCTGGCTCTGCACCCTGGACCTCACCCTGTCCCCGCCCGCTGGATCCTGGGGAGACAGAAGGAGAGGGAGCCGTAGGCAGCAGAGACCAGAAGTAATGTCCATGCCACACAGAGCTGTGTCATTCCACATGCTGGGCCTCGCACTGCCCTCCGCGGGCTGCCCCTCTGCTTGGATTCCCTTTGCTTCCTTTTGCTGTGCTTTGATTTCCTCCCTCACTCCCTCCCTTCTTCCTTCCTTCCCTCCCTTCCCCATGTGCTGCATTAGAAAAAGTCAAGTGAATGCACAGGTTGGGGAGATGGCAGAGGACTGATAGATGCCTTCCCTGGTCTGTCACAGTCACACAGCATGAGGGCAGAGTGTGCATGTGGAGTGCGTGCAGAGGACGTGTCTGGAGAGACACGGGGAGGACCGAGGGACCAGGCCACACCTTGCACCCATGCCCAGCGTGCCTGGACTGGGCATGGGGACTTCGCACTGGGCAGTCCCATCCTCAGCCTTCACCAGCCTTAGTCCATGCATGGATACTGTTGGGTGCTCTTGCTGTGCCTCAATTTATATCCCAGCACATAAGACATAGCATGATGCATCTGGTTATTAAAAAAGTCAAATAGGAGCTGGCGCAGTGATGCACACCTGTAATCCCAGCCACTGGGGAGGCTGAAGCAGGAGGGTCACTTGAGTCCTGAAGCGTGAGACCAGCCTGGGCATCTTGGTGTCCCAGAAAAACTAAAACAAAAACAATGCACTTGCCACTGCCCACTTTTCACAGTCCCTGTGCAAGGCCACCAGTCTGTCCCCTTCACACCTTTCCTGCCGTCCGTACCCACACTCACTGCCGCCCGGGGCTGCGGGTCGGTGACCATTCACAGGGACTGTGGACTGGATTTCAGACCAGGCGGGGGTGCTGTCACCGTCTCGGAACTCATCCCGTGTGGAGATGGGTTTACTCAGCTTTCTGAGCACTTTGGTTGTTGAGGTTGTTTCACTATTACAGTGCTACACTGAACCTCCTGGGTGCTGTGTGCTTCCCATCTGCAGCCTTTGCTGGAGGGTATTTTTGTAGGATTCTTTTCCCCTTCGAAATGAAATTGCCAAATGAGGCAGAAATGTGCACACTGACAAGTTTGAAACACTCTGCTGCAAGTGTCACTTTCTACTTACCGCGTTGTTACGTGAGAGTGTCTCGCTCCGGCTGGACACAGGACACTGGACAGACCAATGAAGCTGTCTCCAGGGATGGGGCTCACGTGCAGCCCAGGGGAGGGGAAGGGGAAAGGGAGGGAGAGGGAAAGGGGAGGGGAAGGGGAAGGGGA
>PVLA01020328.1:0-10470 GCA_004027455.1 Hydrochoerus hydrochaeris
TTTTGTAGGAAGTGAGTTTTATCTTTTAGCCTCCATTCATTCATATTATGATGAATGTGCAAATCTCTTTCATAGCACACAAAAGTACTGAATTCCTGCTACATGCACTTTCAAAACTCTGTGTTTTGTTTCCACTTCAAGTGTGTTCTGTGTATTTCACAAGAAGGATATAGGAATTTTGAAGGAAGCGTGTTTTGGCTTCCATCCATTCTCATTATGATGAATGTGTAAATGTCTTAAGTAACACACAGAACAAATGAATTAATGCTGCATGCACTTGGAAAACACTGTGTTTTGGTTCCATCTCAATGGTGTGCACTGTATTTCACATAAGGTAAAAAGGCATTTCAGAGGAAGAGGGTTTTGTACATTGCCTTCCAGTCATTCTCATTAGGATGAATGTGTAAATCACTTATGTAGCAGAGAAAAGTACTGAATCCCTCCTGCAATCACGTTCAAAACACTTTTTTTGGTTCCATTTCAATGGTGTGCACTGTATTTCACATGAGAGAAAAAGCCATTTCACAGGAGGTGCGAAATGTGCATTGCCTTCCATTCATTCTTATTAGGATGAATGTGTAAATCACTTATGTAGCAGAGAGAAGTATTGAATTCCTGCTGCATGCACTTTCAAAACACGGTGTTTTGGTTGTATTTCAAGTGTGTTTTGTGAATTAAACAAGAAGGATATAGGCATTTTGTAAGAAGCGGGTTTTGTGTTTTGGCATCCATTCATTCTCATTATGATGAAGATGTAAATCTCCTGTGTAGCAGACAGAGCTAGTGAAATCCTGCTTATTGCACTTTAAGAACCCTGTGTTTTGATTCAATTTCAAGTGTGTGCAGTGTTTCACAAGAAGTATAAAGCCGTTTTTTAACAAGCTGGTTTTGTGCATTGGCTTCCATTAGTTCTTATTGTGATAAATGTGTATATCATTTGTCTAGCAGAGAGCACTACTGGTTCCTGCCACATTAACTATCAAAACACTGCGTTTGGGATCTATTTCCAGTCTGTGTTGCATTTTACAAAAGCATAAAGGTATTTTGTAGGAAACCGGTAATGGGCCTTGGATGCCATTCATTCTTATAAAGATGAATGTGTAAATGTATCATGTAACACACAGAACAAATGAATTACGACAGCATGCACTTGAAAACACTGTTGTTTTGTTCCATTTCAATGGGGTGCACTGTATTTCACATAAGGTAAAAAGGCATTTCACAGGAAGAGTGTTGTGTGCATTGCCTTCCATTCATTCTCATTATGATGAATGTGTAAATCACTTATGTAGCAGAAAGAAGTACTGAATTCCTGCTGCATTCACTTTCAAAACACTGTGTTTTGGTTCTATTTCAAGTGTGTGCTTGCAAGAGATGTACACATTCATCATAATGAGAAAGAATGGAGGCTAATACGAAAAACCCGCTTCCTACAAAATGCCAAAATCCTTCCTGTGAAATACACAGAACACAATTGAAATACAGTGCACACCATTGAAATGGAAACAAAACACAATGTTTTCAAAGTGCATGCAGCAGTAGTGCATTTGCTCTGTGTGTTACACAAGACATTTACACATTCATCATAATGAGAATGAATGGAAGCCAAAACACAAAATCTGCTTTCTACAAAATGCCTATATCCTTCTTGGGAATTACACAGAACCCACTTGAAGTAGAAGAAAAACACAGAGTTTTTAACGTGCATATATCAGGAATTCAGTAGTTTTGTGTGTTATGAAAGAGATTTACACATTCATCATAATGAGAAAGAATGGTGGCTAATACATAAAACCAGCTTCCTGCAAAATGCAATTATCCTTCTTGTGAAATGAACCGACTGCAATTGAAATAGAACCAAAACACAGTGTTTTGAAAGTGCATGCAGCAGGAAATTAGCACTTCTTTCTGCTACATAAGTGATTTACACATTCCTCCTAATGAGAATTAAAGGAAGGCAATGAACTCAAACCTCTTCCTATGAAATGCCTTTTCATCTTACGTGAAATAAAGTGCACACCATTGAAACGGTACCACAACACAGTGTTTTCAAACTGCATGCAGCAGTAATTCATTAGTTCTGTGTGTTACACAAGACATTACACATTCATCATAATGAGAATAAATGGAAGCCAAAACACAGGACATGCTTCCTACAAAATGCCTATATCCTTCTTGTGAAATACTCAGAACACACTTGAAATAGAAGCAAAACACACAATTTTGAAAGTGCATGTAGAAGGAATTCAGTAGTTTTCTGTGCTACACAGGGGATTTACACATTCATCATAATGAGAATGAATGGAGGCTAATATATTAAACCCGCTTCCTACAAAATGCCATTATCATTCTTGTAAATTACACAGAACAAACTTGAAGTAGAACCAAAAACACAGTGTTTTGAAAGTGCATGCAGCAGGAATTCAGTGCTTCTCACTGCTACATGAGTGATTTACTCATTCATCATAATGAGAATGAATGGAAGGCAATGAATACTACACTCTTACTATGAAATGCCTTTTTACCTTATATGAAATATAGTGCACACCATTGAAATGGAACCAAAGCACAGTGTTTTCAAAGGGCATGCAGCAGTAATTCATTTGTTCTGTGTGTTACACAAGAGATTTACATATTCATCATAATGAAAATGATTGGAAAACAAAAAACAAAAGCTGCTTCCTACAAAATGCCTATATACTTCTTGTGAAATACGCAAAACACACTTGAAATAGAACCAAAACACAGAGTTTTGTAAGTGCATGTGGCATGAATTCTGTAGTTTTGTGTGCTATGCAAGAGATATGCACATTCATCATAATGAGAATGAATCGAGGCTAATATATAAAACCCACTTCCTAGAAAATTCCATTATCCTTCTTGTGAAATACACAGAAAACACTTGAAATAGAACCAAAATACAGTGGTTTTCAAGTCCATGAAGCAGTAATTCATTTGTTCTGTGTGTTACATAAGACATTTACACATTCATCATAATTAGAATGAATGGAAGCCAAAACACAAAACCCGCTTCCTACAAAATGCCTATACCCATCGTGTGAAATACACAGAACACAATTGAAATAGAACCAAAACGCAGTGTTTTGAAAGTGCATGCAGCAGGAATTCAGTACTTCTCTCTGCTGCATAAGTGATTTACACATTCATCCTAATGACAATGAATGGAAGGCCAAGCACACAACCCTCCTCCTATGAAATGCCTTTTTTTCTTATGTGAAATACAGTGCACACCATTGAAATGGAACCAAAACACAGTGTTTTCCAAGTGCATGCAGCAGTAATTCATTTCGTCTCTGTGTTACACAAGACATTTACACATTCACATAATAATAATGAATGAAAACCAAAACACAAAACCCGCTTCCTACAAAATGCCTATATCCTTCTTGTGAAATACACAGAACACTCTTGAAATAGAAGCAAAACACAGTTTGTAAGTGCATGTAGCAGGAATTCAGTAGTTTTGTGTGCTACGCAAGACATTTATAAATTCATCATAATGAGAATGAATGCAAGGCAAAACAAAAAATGCACTTCCCACAAAATGCCTTTATACTTCTTGTGAAATACACAGAACGCACTTTAAATAGAACCAAAACACAGTGTTTTGAAAGTGCATGCAACAGGAATTCAGTGCATCTCTCTGCTACATAAGTGATTTACACATTCATCCTAATGAGAATGAATGGAAGGCAAAACACACAAAACTCCTCCTATGAAATGCCTTTTTATCTTAGGTGAAATACAGTGCACACCATTGAAATGGAACCAAAACCCCTTGTTTTCAAATAGCTTGCAGCAGGAATACAATGTTTCTCTCTGCTTCATAAGTGACTTAGACATTCATCCTAAGGAGAATGAAAGGAAGGCAATTCACAGAAAACTTTTCGTATGAAAAGCCTTTTTTGCCTTATGTGAAATACAGTGCACACCATTGCAATGGAACCAAAACACAGTATTTTCAAAGTGCATGCTGCAGTAATTCATTTGTTCTGTGTGTTGCACAAGACATTTACACATTCATCATAATGAGAATGAAAGGAAGCCATAACACAAAACCCACTTCCTACAAAATGCCTATATCCTTCTTGTGCAATTCACAGAACACACTTGAAATAGCAGCAAAACATAGAGTTTTGAAAGCACATGTAGCAGGAATTGAGTAGTTTTGTGTGATATGCAAGAGATTTACACATTCATCATAATGAGAATGAATGGAGGCTAATAAATAAAAACTGCTTACTGAAAAGTGCCACTTTCCTTCTTGTGAAATACAAAGAACACACCTGAAAAAAACCAAGCAAAGTGTTTTGAAAGGGCATGCAGCAGGAATTCAGTACTTCTTTGTTGTACATAAGGGATTTAAACATTCATCATGGTGAGAATGAAATTAAGGCCATTCACACAACACTCTTCCTGCGAAAACCCTTTTTACCTTTTGTGAAATATAGTGCACACCATTAAAATGGAACAAAAACCCAGTGTTTAGAAAGTGCATGCAGCAATTATTCAGTACTTCTCTCTGCTAAATAAGTGATTTACACATTCATTATAATGAGATAGAATGGAGGGCAATGAACAAAACACACTTCCTTCTAAATGCCTATATCCTTCTTTGTGAAATACACAGAACACACTTGAAATAGAAGCAAAACTCAGAGTTTTGAAAGTGCATGCAGCAGTAATATATTTGGTCTGTGTGTTACACAAGACATTGACACAATCATCATAATGAGAATGAATGGAAGACAAAACAAAAAACCCGCTTCCTACAAAATGCCTGTATTCTTCTTGTGAACTACATAGAACAGACTTGAAATAGAAGCAAGACCCAGAGTTTTGAAAGTTCATTTAGCAGGAGTTCAGTAGTTTTGTGTGCTATGCAAGTGATTTACACATTCATTATAATGACATTGAATGGAGGCAAATACATAAAACCTGCTTCAAACAAAAAGCAATTTTCCTTCTGAGGAAATACACAGAACACAGTTGAAATAGAATGAAAACAAAGTATTTTGAAAGTGCATGCAGCAGGAATTCAGTTTTTCTCTCTGCTACATAAGTGATTCACACGTTCATTTTAATGAGAATGAATGGAAGGCAATGCTCACAACACTCTTCCTATGAATTGCCTTTTTACATTATATGAAATACAGTGAAAACCATTGAAATGAAACCAAAACACAGTGGTTTCAAAGTGCATGGACCAGTTATTCATTTGTTCTGTGTGTTACACAAGGCATTTACACATCCATCATAATGAGAATGAATGGAAGCCAAAACACAAAACCCGCTTCCTACAAAATTCCTTTATCCTTCTTGTGAAATACACAAAACACACTTGAAATAGAACCAAAACAGAGTGTTTTGAAAGTGCATGCAGCAGGATTTCAGTACTTCTCTCTGATATATAAGTGATTTACACATTCATCCTAATGTGAATGCGTGGAAGGCAATGCACACAACTCTCTTCCTAACAAATGCCTTTTTAGCTTATGTGAAATACAGTGCACACTATTGAAATGGCACCAAAACACAGTGTTTTTAAAGTGCCTGCAGCAGTAATTCATTTCTTCTGTGTGTTACACAAGACATTTTCTCATTAATAATAATGACAATGAATGGAAGCCAAAACACATAACATGCTTCCTACATAATGCCTAAATCCTTCTTGTGAAATACACAGAAAACAATTCAAATATAAGCGAAACACAGAGTTCTGAAAGTTCATTAATCAGGAATTCAGTAGTTTTGTGTGATACACATGAGATATAAACATGCATCATAATAAGAATGAATGGAGTCTAATACATCAAACTCGCTTCCTACAAAATGTCATTATCCTTCTTGTGGAATACACAGAAGACACTTGAAATAGAACCAAAACACAGTGTTTTGAAAATGCATGCAGTAGGAATTCCGTACTTCTCTCTGCTACATCAGTGATTTACACATTCATCCGAATGAGAATTAATGGAAAGCAATGCACACAATCCTCTTCCTAAGAAATGTTTTTTTTATGTAATGTGAAATACAGTGCACACCATTGAAATGGAACCAAAACACAGTGTTTTCAAAGAGCATGCAGCAGGAATTCAGTACTTCTCTCTATTACGTAATTGAGTTACATATTCATCCTAATGTGAATGAATGGAGGCTAATACATAAAACATGCTTCCTACAAAATGCCATTATCCTTCCTTTGAAATACACAGAACATGCTTGAAATAGAACCAAAATACAGTGTTTTGAAAGTGCATGCAACAGGAATTCTATACTTTTCTCTACTCCATAAGTGATTTACACATTCATGCTAACGAGAATGCATGGATGGCAATGCACACAAACCTCTTCCTATGAAATGCCTTTTTACCTTATGTGAAATACAGTGCACACCATTGAAATGGAACAAAAGCACAGTGTTTTCAAAGTGCATGCAGCAGTAATTCATTTGTTTTTTTGTGGTACACAAGACATTTACACATTCTTCATAATGAGAATGAATGGAAGCCAAAACACAAAATATGCTTCCTCAAAATGCATATATTCTTCTTGTGAAATACACTTAACATGCTTGAAATCAAAGCAAAATGCAGAGTTCTGAAAATGCATGTAGAAGGAATTCAGAAGTTTTGTGTGCTACGCAAGAGATTTAGATATTCATCATAATGAACATGAATGGAGGCTAACACATAACACTTGCTTCCTACAAAATGCCATCATTGTTCTTGTGAAATACACAGAACACACTTGAAATAGAACCAAAACACAGTGTTCTGAAAGTGCATGCAGAAGGAATTCAGTACTTCTCTCTGCTACATAAGTGATTTACACATTTATCCTAATTTGAATAAATGGAAGGCAATGCAAACAACACTTTTCCTATGAAATGCCTTTTTATCTTATTTGAAATACATTACACACCATTGCAATGGAACCAAAACACAGTATTTTCAAAGTGCATGCTGCAGTAATTCATTTGTTCTGTGTGTTACACAAGACATTTACACATTCATCATAATGAGAATGAAAGGAAGCCATAACACAAAACCCACTTCCTACAAAATTCCTTTATCCTTCTTGTGCAATACACAGAACACACTTGAAATAGCAGCAAAACATAGAGTTTTGAAAGCACATGTAGCAGGAATTGAGTAGTTTTGTGTGATATGCAAGAGATTTACACATTCATCATAATGAGAATGAATGGAGGCTAATACACAAAACATGCTTCTTACAAATTGCCATTATCATTCTTGTGAAATACACAGAACACACTTGAAACTGAAACGAAAAACAGTGTTTTGAAAGTGCATGCCTGAGGAATTCGGTACTTCTCTCTGCTACATAAGTGATTTAGGCATTCATCCAAATGAGAATGAATGGAAGGCAATGCACACAACCATCTTCCTATGAAATGCTTCTTACATTATGTGAAATACAGTGCACATCATTGAAATGTATCCAAAGCACAGTGTTTTCAAAGTGCATGCAGCAATAATTCATTTTTCTGTGTGTTACACAAGACATTTACACATTCATCATAAAGAGAATGAAAGGAAGCCAAAACACAAAACACACTTCCTATAAAATACCTATATACTTCTTGTGAAATACACAGCACACACTTGAAATAGAAGCAAAACACAATGTTTTGAAAGTGCATGCAGCAGGAACTCAGTCGTTTTGTGTGCTACACAAGAGTATTACCCATTCATCATAAAGAGAATTAATGCAGGATAATACACTAAAACTGCTTGCTATAATCTGCCATTAATCTTCTTGTGAAATACAAAGAACACACTTAAATAGAACCAAAAAAACAGTGTTTTGAAAGTGCATGCAGCAGGAATTCAGTATTTCTCTATGTTACATAAGGGATTTACACAATCATCCTAAGGAGAATATATGGAAAGCAATGCACACAACCCTCTTCATATGAAATGCTTTTACCTTATGTGAAATACAGTGCACACCACTGAAATGGAACCAAAACCGAGTGTTTTCATTTACAAATTCATCATAAAGAGAATGAATGGAAGCCAAAACACAAAACCCGCTTCCTACAAAATGCCTATATACTTCTTGTGAAATACACAGAACACCTTTGAAATAGAAGCAAAACACAAAGTTTTGAAAGTGCATGCAGCAGGAATTCAGTAGTTTCATGTGCTACAGAAGAGATTTACCCATTCATCATAAAGAGAATTAATGGAGGATAATACACAAAAACCGCTTCCTACAAACTGCCATTATCCTTCTTGTGAAATACAAAGAACACACTTGAAATATAACCAATAAAACAGTGTTTTGAAAGTGCATGCATCAGGAATCCAGTACTTCTCTCTCCTACTTAAGTGATTTACACATTCATCCGAATAAGAATGAATGGAAGGGAATGCACACAACCCGCTTCCTATGAAATGCCTTTAACTTTTTTGAAATACACTGCACACCTTTGAAATAGAACCAAAGACAGTGTTTTCAAAGTGCATGCAGCAGTAATTCATTTGTTCTGTGTGTTATACAAGACATTTAAACATTCATCATAATGAGAATGAAATGAAGCCAAAACACAAAATCCACTTCCTACTAAATGCCTATATCCTTTTTGTGAAATACACAGAACACACATGAAATAGCAGCAAAAAAACAGAGTTTTGAAAGTACATGTAGCAGGAATTCATTAGTTTTGTGTGATACACAAGAGATTTACACATTCATCATAATGAGAATGAATGGAGGCTAATACATAAAACACACTTCCTGCAAATTGCCATTATCCTTCCTGTGAAATACACAGAACTAACTTGAATTGAAACAAAACACAGTGTTTTGAAAGTGCATGCATCAGGAATTCAGTACTTCTTTCTGCTACATAAGTGATTTACACATTCATCCTAAAAAGGATGAATGGAAGGCAATGCGCCCAACAATGTTGCCAAGAAATGCCTTTTTACTTCATGTGACATACACTGCCCACCCTCGAAATAGAACCAAAATGCAGTGTTTTCAAAGTGCATCCAGCAGTAATTCATTTGTTCTGTGTGTTACACAAGACATTTACACATTCAATATAATAAGTGAATGCGAGCCAAGGCAAAAACCCACTTCCCACACAATACATTTATGCTTCTTTGAAACACAACACACACTTGCAGTAGAATGACAAAGCAGTGTTTTCCCAGTACAAGCAGGGTGAATTCTGTACTTCTCTCTGGTAGAGAAATAATATAATCATTCAATCAAATGAATACTAATGGAAACCAGTGCACAAAACCCACTTCTAATGAAATGCCATTATTCTTCCTGAGAAACACGGAACAAACTTCATATAGAACCAAAATGCAGTGCTTTGAAAGTGTATGCAGCAGTAATTCGTTTGTTCTGTGTGCTACACAAGACATTTACACATTCATTATAATATGAATGAAGGGGAGCCAAGGCACAAAACCCGCTTCCTATAAAATACCTCTATGCTTTTGCAAAACACAGTACACACTTGAATACAACCAAAATGCATTGTTTTGAAAGTTCATGACGCAGGAATCTCTAGTTCTCTATGTTACACAATGATTTACATTTTTATCACAATAAGAACTAATGGAAGTCAAAGCACAAAAACCGCTTATTACAAAATGGCTTTTTAGTTCTATTGAAACACAGCACACACTTGAAATACAACCAAAACACAGGGATTTGAGAGTGCACATAGCAGGAATTCAGTAGTTCTGTGTGCTATGCAAGAGATTTACTCATTCATCAAAATGAGGATGAATGTAAGCCAATACATAAAACCAGCTTCCTGCAAAATGCCTTTATCTTTCTTGCATAATACACAGAATATTCTTGAAATAGAACCAAAATGCAGTGTTATGAAAGTGCATGCAGCAGTAATTCATTTATTCTGTGTGATACACAGGATATTTACTCATTCATTATAATAGAAATGAATAGGAGACTAGGAAGAAAACCCACTTCTTTCAAAATAAATTTATGCTTCTTGTGAAACACAACACACACTTGCTGTAGAACCATAACACAGTGTTTTCAAAGTTCAAGCAGTGGGAATTCAGTACTCTCTGGTAGACAAATAATTTACACATTCTTCCTAATGAGAACTAATGAAAGCCATGGCACTAAAGCCACTTCTAAGGAAATGACTTTATCCTTCTTGAGAAACACAGAACACCCTTCTAATAGAACCAAAATGCAGATATTTGAAAACACATGCACTAGGAATTCAGTTTTTCTGTGTGCTACACCAGAGATTTACACATTCATCATCATAAGAATGAATAGAAGCCAATATATAAAACATGCTTCCTACAAAATGCCTTTAAACTTCTTGGGAAATACCCAGGACACACTTGAAATACAACCCAAACACAGTGTTTTGAAAGTGCATGCATCAGGAATTCAGTACTTCTATCTGTTACATAAGTGATT
>PVLA01020329.1:0-10458 GCA_004027455.1 Hydrochoerus hydrochaeris
GATGCATGGACACCCAGTGCATAACAGTGCAATTGAAAATATCTGAGCTCTGAAAATAGCACAGATGCTTCTCAGAGGACAAGCTAACAAAAATATGTGGAAGAGAAAACAAGATGTCTGATCAATGAGCAACAAAATACAAAGCTTCCCAGGAGAAACAACTGATTTGCCAGAATAAAACACCCAGGAGAGACCCAGAGAGAGGGAGATGGATCCTCTTGACACAGGAAGAAATTAAAATGTAAAAAACCCCATCAAATACTTCGGGATTACAACTGAAACAGCTAAAAATTACAGGACATTGTGTTTTTGAGGTGGCCCGCCAAGTTTGCACCAGTTTGAATCCATGCTGGCCGGCAGAGCCACCCAAACTCATTCCTGCCACTACTCACAGAAAGCGCGGCAGCGCTGAAGTCAGAGGTAGGTGAGCCCAACGAAGAGCAGAGAGTGGAAAGCAGAGATGGTGAAGGGACCTTCATTGATCCATGGTCAGTGCTGGGAATGAGACCCCACTCCACAGGAAGGGTGTGACCAAATGGGTGACATGTTGGAATCAGGCAGGAAGAGCCTGAACTGGGAGCAACAGTGAATTCAGTTGGTTCCTCCCACTCCAGAGCAGAGTCATGGGATTTGCTTGGACTGGGCCACCCCCCTGGCCAGGATCCAATGAGCCATCCCAAATCAATTCCCTGTGCCTAGCAAGTACTGACCACGTGAAGGCACATGAAGTTTGGCTGGCCCAGTAAGGAGGCGCAGGCAAATACAGCCATTGCTTGCACCTCAGTGACAAGAGCAGGCAGGAGAGGGTGGAGCTCCCTTGCTAGTGTGCTTCAGAGGAAACATGGCCAACAGGGAGGGGGCTGGGACCTGCACTGTAACCTGTGTGGAGGAAGCCAGGGCCATGACAGGACAGAGAGAGGCAGGAGGAGGCCCCCAGCCCAGAAGCCTGAGAATTGGATCCAGGAGAAGGAAACCAAGGGAGACTGAGGGAGGCAAACACACAACATCAGACATAGCTTCAATGGATATTAAGAGATGTCTATAGAACCTTGTAGAAGAGCTCAAGACTGAAATATGAAATCAGGTAAAGCAGGATATGAGTAGAGAAATGAAAGAAATGCTCTCAGGAAGCATCTCTTAGGATGATACAGACTGAAGAAGGGAGGAACACAAAAAAAGGACAGAAACATTTGATAAAAAATATGAAGAAAATATAGAATACATGAAGCAGATTCAAAGAGACTACCAGGAAATTAAAAACTCCATTGAAAGCTGGCAAAATTCCTTAAAAGAAACTAAGGACAGACTATCAAAACTTAAAAACAAGTTGGCAGTGTGTGATCATGAAAGGAAAGATCTCTTAAAAATAGGAAGGAAACAGGCAGTAACAATACAAAGGCTAGAAGATGACAAGACAATCCACAATTTAAGAACAAGAAATGTGTACGATGAAGCAGGAATACATATGGGCAAATTACAAAGTCTATTCACAGAAATAATTAAGGAAAACTTCCCAACCATGGGAAAAGAAAATGACATTTGGTTGTGTGAGGCATACAGAACTCCAGCCACCTAAAACCAAAACAGATATACACCAAGACATATAATAACCAAAATACAGAAATTCAATATAAAACAATATTAAAAGCCATCAGAGAAAAGAAACAGGTTACCAATAAATGTAAGCCCATCAAGATCACAGCAGACTTCTCAACACAGAGCATCAGATCAATAAGAGCTTGGAGTGAAGTATTCCAAGCCCTGAAAGAAAATAACCTTCAGCCCAGATTGATGTACCCTGCAAAACTGTCACTAGAAATTAATGGAGAAACAAGATGCTTCCATGACAATGAGGCACTGGGGGAGTTTGTGACCACCAATCCAACCCTACAAAGAATACTGAAGGACATTCTAGAGAGAGAGAAAAAGATACCAGGATTTTAGGAACAGTGGCAGAAAGGCCTCCATGATTGGGGCAGGCAGTAGAATGAAGGATAAATCTAGACAAACAAAGGCAGAAAAATAGCATAGCAGAAATGAGGCAGAGAAGGATAACTAGAAATTTTAACATAGATGGCATTGCTATGCTATATTGCTAATAACACACCAGGATTTAAAACCCATATTACTCACACTACTCTGCTTGGAGGTACTATATTCTGTTCTAGTCATTCTACCTGTATTAGATTTGAGGGCACAGATAGTAATCCAGAAAATAGCAGGATATAGAATGGTAATCATCCTTAGTTTCTTATTAACTTCTTCCAAACCTCTGTAAAACCTACAATATTTTACCATGACTGATTGTAATTGAATCTGGTTTGTTGGATCACTGTTTTATATTGATAGATTTTACTCAAAGCTGTTAAGATTGATAGTATCAAGACTGAGAGTATAGGCAACTGCAGTAAAGATGACAAGATCCACTAGACTATCCACTCTGGTTTGATTATTACCTGCCTTTGAAGTTTTATATTGTCTACACTGGTTTTTTACTAATATTGTTATTTATTGCTATACTCAATTATACTGCTACATTCAATTATGCCTGATGATATAGATATTCTATTGAAGGTAATAAGAAACACCACAGTAATCATTGTAGATCACCTTGTACTGTGGTTTTATATGACTTTTTGGTTTCAACTTTTTATAGGAATTTGTACTGATTTGTTTTGCTAAGCTTTGTTTTTCCCTCTAATACAGAAAGTATAGAAATACATGCAGAGATTCATGCATTTGTAGCTGTTTATACTCTCATTGTTTAACTATCTACTTTGTATGCTTCAATTTTGTAATTTGAACAACTATTTCTAAGAGGACAATTTGTAATTTATTAACTAGTAAAAAAAAAGACATGGCACTGGAAAAATATTCTCTCCACATTCTGAAGACTAAAACTAGACCCGTATTATTCACCATGTATACTAAAATAAAAATGTATCTGTGATTTAAATATTACAATAGAAACACAATCTGCTGAAACATAGAATAGGTAAAACTCTTGAAAAAATACATGTAGCAAAGACTTTATGAACCAAACCCCAATAACACAGGACATATTTCAAAAAATGAACAACTGAAATCTTATCATATTAAACAGTTTCTGTGAGCAAAAAAGCCAGCAATGGAATCAAGATACAACCCACAGAGTGAGTAATTTTTTTAAGAATTTATCCTCAACAGAGTAATGTCTAGAATATACAAAGAATTTAAAATAATCAGCACCTAAAAAGTTAAAGGTGCTGATTAAAGACTCAATCAAGAAATGGGCATCTGAAATGAATACACACTTCTCAGATAAAGAAGTGCAAATGGCAACAAATATATGAAGAAATGTTCCACATCACTGCTCATTTGTAAAATACAAATTAAAACATTTCTCTATATTTCACTCCAGAAAGAATGGCTACCATCAAGCAATCCAGGCTCTCCTGTTGCTTTTGCTCTCTTCCACAGCCATAAACTGTCAGCCCACTGTCATGTGCCACATTGCCTTGGAGCCACAGGGAAGAAAGAGCCCTTCTATGTTCTTGGTGGAAGTGTAGATTGTCACAACCACTATGGGAAGTCTCTTTATAGAGACTTGAAAAAACTAAAACTAGAGGTTCTACTTGACAATGGTATTACCCTTCTCGGGATCTTTGTGAAAGTGATAAAAACATCAGGCCACAGTGATCTATGCACCACCCTCTGTATAACAGTGCAATTTGTATGAGCTAAATCTTTCAAACAGTCAGTGCAGGCATCAGCAAATGAATAGATGAATACAATATGGCACAATATGGTTTTTCTATACAATGGAGTGTGACCCTGACAGAGAAGGATAAACTTGACGAATTTTTGATAAACAATTGCATTTTGAGAACCTCATTTTAAGTGAAATGAATCAGATGTACACACATATTGCTTAAGTGCTCATGTGAGAAACCAAACATGCAAATAAGGACCAAAATGAATATAAGACATTAGGGAATAGGAAGATAATGTTCAAGTGGGGAGGGGAATAAGGGCAAAGGAAAGGGAAGGGAAAGGGGGGAATAGGGCTTAAAATAATAATTCTAGAAACAATGGAAGAAACAACACAAAATAAAATTTTATGAAGGAAAGGGGAAGAAGGAGTGAAGGGATGCTAAAGGAATGTTTAAAAAACAGTTAAGTTATACTACATATAGACACAAATATCCTATGATAACTATGATCACTGCATATGTCAAAAATGTATCAGTAAAATTAATTTAACAAAAGATGCTACAATAAAAAGATATTTAAGACAGATATATGAACAGCATGGATGAGGCTTGGAAACATTGTACAACATGAATAAAGCCACACTCAATGGACCATAAATAGCAGGGGGACATGGTGACAGATGTCCACAGTGGGTAAATCCATAGAGACAAAATAGGTGAATGTCTGAAAGGGTGAAGTGGAGTGAGACTAGAAAGGGGGAGAAACAGAGAATGGCTTCCAGGATTCTAGATGGGCTGATAAATGTGTGATGCTTTCCTAGCAAGTATTTTGCATCAGTTATCTAAGCTCATGAATGATCAAAACTCTTCATCAAATCATTTTGCTACAAATATCTTATTCAGAGAAATATGAACCATTTTTTAAAAAATTTACCAGCAAGTTATTACTTGGATGTACACAAATTGGATCATATGCCAAATATCCAATATTAGGTAAATAATCTGGTTTATCCATGTAAATTGACAGTTGGTAGGAAAGGAAATTAACAAGGTAATAGTCCAGTACTTAGAAGAAAATAATTCATGCTCTCAGGTATGAGGAACCTGATTACAATTGGCAGTCTGATTTCATCCTGTGGCATGCACAAGTCTGGAAATATAAAGCTCAGGATTGGTCAGGAACTTCTCTCCCTGGGGCACTGAAAGAAGAGTGCAAACTTTGGTCTCCAACTTTATAGCATGGGCTAAAGTCTTGTATTCTTCACCCCCTGCTGAACGCATGGACAAAACAGACTCCCTCAGAACTCCTGAGGTTACACACACCTCCACCATTGAGGATCCCTTCTTGAAACAGAAACATTCAGTAGCTGTTTTCAAGGCAGAAATTCATATACATTCATGAACCAATGGACATGAGGTAACACTTTGTATACCTGGGAATGGTAGAAAAGGAGGAAAAGAAAGAAATGACCAAGAAACAATAGACACAGGTAGGAAGTGTTTTGTATACAAAAGAGAAACATCAGGCCAAAATTGCACCCCACAGACCACAAACTCTACTATTATCACCATTCAGTGCAAGGTCAGCTGCTGAAATGTCAAGGATTAAGTAACGAAAAGTGATCTCTAAGGTGCATATTGCCCAAGTTGATCATTTTGATACATGCAGTATACCATAGAGACAAATTGAATATTAGCCTAACCATTATCTGAGGACATGGGTATGTTGATGTCTTGAAAGTTCTAGAAATTTACCTGACAATTGCCACCAATAAATCACCCAGAAAGTACTGCCTGTAGGGTAGTCAACCCTCACTAAGCATCGCTAAAGCAAACACAGTTATCTGAGAAACATGATGCACAACTCCGTAACATTGAGAACTAATGCTCTAAGAGAGTGAGCAGTATAACTCACCCCAAGATACACAGCACCTGGTCATGAGGATCAGGTTGATTGCAAAAAAACTAAAATAATTATATATATATGAGTGTATGTGTGTGGGGGGGTGGGGGGTTTGGTGGGTGTGTATTTTTCCCCTCTGCATCTATCAGGGATGTGAGGAAAAGGAAATTGTTAATCTGTACATACAGAAAGAACTTTGGGATTCATTCCTAACCATTTCTCTCATTTTTGCACATATTTCTTGTAGTTTTCAAAGGCATTGAATGCACAGGCACATTTCCACATGACCAGGCACACTAACACACACACACACACTCTCACACAAAACCATCATCTCACTTTACACAGGATCTTGACAGATGACTTACCTATGAGGTAGTTCATTATGATATGGCTGAGTTAAAAAAGGCGTTTTATGGCTGTTTGCTCACCTAAGTGGTAAAGGGGGAAACGCCCACCCAGAATCAGGTCCCAATCTCTGTAGAGACTTAGCTTCAGGTATCCATAACATCTCAGAAAATCTATATACTTTGAGGTGTGCAAAGACTGCAACAGCAATAAGGAAAACAACAGATGCACAACATGTCAGGTCTGCCAAGCACAGAGACAGTGCTGCCTCTTGGATGAGCTGAAAATGTGAGGTTGCATCTGGTCTACACAGCCATCCCACTGCAGGGAGAAGTGGTGCTGGGAACAGCAGGATCCCACTGTGACTGTACACCCTCACCCTGTGTCCGGAGTAGGGCTGCTGATGGGCCAGATGATGGAAAAGCTGGAAGCTGTTGGCAGCACTGATGAGGGCATCCTGGAGCTAACTCAACCTACATGTCCCTCTAACCACAGCAGCTCGGGCTTCCCTGCATTTTCTCTGCTCTACTTCAGTCCCATCCATGAGCTCTGAGGATCCCCCTTCCCTGGGGCTCTGCATCTGTCACCTGACATGTAGGTGAAAAATACTTTGGAAAAAATATCTGGAATCCTCCTTCTTCCCCAAGCACCCCATCCTGAAGCAGCATTCTCTGTGATCCTGTGAACACAAGAGTCTCAAGCTTGCTCTAGGGAGTTGTCAAAATGAGCAAGAACTGTTGTTGAGATCAGTAAAACAGCCATTAGCATTATGCCCTGTGAAGGCCTCAGGTGTAAAGGGCTGAACTCAGTTGGTGATGGTGCCTGTTCAACTCCCTGAAGTTACTTTAACTCCATGTCTAACTTCATTGCCTGCTTTGCAACATTTTCTGGCGAGAGATGAGATTCACAATGTACAGAGTAGGACCGACAGTGCACTACAGACCAGAGGAGCCCTGCAGGTCACCCATACTCCTTCCTGTCCACACAGACTACTGCCCCTCAGCCTGAGGACCTGACCTCACTCACCCACAAATTGGAAATTTTCTCTTCACTCCGTGAAGTTCTACAAGTTGAGATTTGTAAACATTAGTGAATATGAAATATTTCTATTCATGGTGCCCAGGTAGATCATTTTGATACATACATAGAATTTGCTATGTTAAATCAAGCTATTTCATGTTTTGGGAATTTCCACGGATTACTGAAACACTAAAGATGTGTTATCATAGCACCTTGCCTGTGGACAATGCAATCCTGTTTTTCTGTTCACTGTGCTGCAACAATTCATTCTCTGGACTCATTCATCTTGTCTGTCTAACATCTGGTTAGTATTTCAAATGAAAGATGTGTTTCCTTTGAGAAGCACCTCCTGAATCCACCACCTCCCAGTCTCTGGGAACAACCAAGTGCTATTTTTTAGTTTATTTATTTTAAGATTTCTTTTACTGTGATTTTTACTTTTTAGTTAAATACATGGGTATAATTCAGGTATATATAATGATCAAATTCATCATAGGGCATTTTGGCATGCACATGATACACCTTAATTCTTTCTTTTTCCTCATTAGCCTACCCTTCCTTCATCTCTTTCTTATTTTCAAAGATTTGCTTCCAGTTTATCCTTTTTTTATTTCTCTTCCTTCTTTTTCCCCCTCTACTGTCCCTAGTTCCCCTTCTGTTTTGAACAATATCTTCTCATTTCACAAACCCTATTGTACATCTGGCTCTTATTTACACTTTCAGGGTCTCATACCAGAGAGACAGTGCAATATGTACACATGTGTCTAATGAATTTCACTTAAGTACTCTGATTTCAAGGTCCATCAATTTAGTAATATATATCTCTATTTTATCTTTCTTTTTGGCTGAGGTGTACTCTATTATATAAAAATCCAGGCAATTTTTTGTCCATTCAACAATTGTTGGGCCTTTGGGTGTTTTACAAGGTCTAGCTATTATAAATTGAATCACTATAAACATAAGTGCACATATATCACTGTTATGATGCTTTTCATAAATTTATGAAGATACCAAGAAGGAGAATAGCTGAGTCAAATGAAACCTCTAGTCTTATGTTTTTGGGGAATTTCCATGCCAATTGAGTTTCCACACTGGTCACACCAGTCTACACTCCCACCAACAGTTTCCTCACAGGCCCAGCAGCAATTTTATAGGTTGATTAAATGATAACAGCCATTTCTTCTGGAGAGACATGGAATCTCAGTGTTGTTTTCATTTGAATCTTTGGAAGGCTCAATGATGTGGAATTTTTTATATATTTATAGGCATATGTACATTTATATGTATATTGTTACTTCTTTTTCTGAGAAGTGTGTATGCATTGCAGATGCCTGTTTTTGAATTGGTTCTTTGAATGTGGAGGATCTGATTTTTTTTCAGTTAGTCACGTGTTCTAGATATTAGTCCTTTGAGGGAGAACAGGCTGAAATTTTTTCACTCTGTGAGTTATCTTTTCTTTATGTTGATGATTTCTTATGAAATGCAAAAGAATTTTAATATTGTGAGATCCCAGTTGTTGATTCTTTAAAGTATTTTTTATGTTATCTAGATTCTGTTCATGAACTCCTTGCATACACTAACATCCTCAATATTTCTACCGATTTTCTCTTCCAGTAGACTTAATGTTTCTATTTTAATATTTAGACCTTTGATGGGGATAAACATAGGTCTAGTGTTAATCTTCAACATGTGGAAAGCCAGGTTTTCTGACACCATAAATGAAAGAGACTATGTTTCTTTCAGTGAAAATGTTTAGCTCCTTTGTCAAAGATAAGGTGTCTGAAGGTGTTTGTGGTTGTTTCTGCATCTTCTAATCTGTTCCACTGATTCTCAGGTCTGATTGTTTTTTTTTTGCTTGCCAGTGCCATGCTGATTTTATCACAGTAGGTTTGCAGTATAATTTGAAGTCAGGAATTGTGATGCCTCCTGCCTTACCTTTGTTGCCCGCAGTTGCTTTTGCTATTCTAGGCCTCTTCTGTTTCCAAATGAATTTTAGGAATGCCTTCTATAGTTCTGTGAGATATGGTAATAGTACTTTGATTAGAATTGCATTACATCTGTGTAACAATTCTGGGAGTATGGTCATTTTGACTAATTTGGTTCTTCCTATCCATGAGCAAGGAATATCTTTCTGTTTTCTGACATTCTCTTCAATCTCCTTTTTCAGAGTACTGCAATTCTCAATAAATAAATTTTATACTCCCTTACATTGATCCTTAAATATGTCATTGTTTTTTGGATGCTACTGTGAAGAGTATGGTTTCCCTATTTCCTCTCTCATTGAATTTATCGTTTGTGTACAGGAATCTTACTGATTTTTGAGTGTTTACTCTATATCTGGCTATGATACTAAATTTAATTATTAAATCTACAAACCTTTTGATGGAGCTTTTGGTGTCTTTAATATAGAGTACTGAATAACTCCAAATAATAATTTAACATCTTTTTTAAAATTATTGGTATTTATCTCTCTTCTCTAATTGCTCTGACTAATATTTTTCTTTTAAAGATGATGAAACAAAAGAGAACAGAACAAAGCAAATCAGAACAGAACAATATGTACAACACAGCACTTCACAATGAGACAACAGAATTTTAACAATAGCTACCATAATGTCTCTTTTCTTTGAAAAAGTTGAGCATACCTTCATGCACAGTAATATCAAACATAACAAAATAATACAAAAACATTCAAGAGAATGAATGTATTATAGCACATTCAAAAACAGAAAATGAACAATTGTTCTTATAATATCTCATTTTGCTTTAAAAATTTGTGAATACTATCAGACATATTGAAATCTAATTAGACACAACAAGTTACAACCAATGGAAACAGAAAAACAAAAGCATGGTTGGACTTCAAAGCAAGATGATATTAAATCAGCCATGGCTAATATAATGTCTTGTTTTCTTCAAAGTAGCTGTTCATACAATCACACAAATTAAATCAAACAAAACAGAATAAAACCATTCCAACTAAGGAATAAAAACATTATAAGACTACAAAGAAACATGATGGGAAATCATGCTTACCATAATATCTTTAGTACACTTATCACTTCTTACACCAGACAGACTATAAGATATTTACATATATGAGTTTCATTTTTTGACTTATGAGTATGACCTCAAGTTGCATCCATTTATTTATAAATATCTCAATGTAATCATTCTTTATACCTGAGTAGTACTTCATTGTATAAAAATACCACATCTTTTTTATCCATTCCTCAGTTGATGGGCACTTAGATTGTTTCCAAGATCTGGCTATTACAGATTGTGCTGTTATAAACATGGGTGCACATATATCACTGTGGTATGATGTTTTCAGTTCTTCTGGGAATATGACCAGTAGTGGAATAGCTGGGTCAAATGGGAAATCCAATCCCAGCTTTTGGAGGAAACTCCAGACTGACTTCCACAGTGGTTGCACCAGTCTGCACTCTCACCAACAGTGGAGAAGAGTTCCTTTTACACTGCAACCTCTGCAGC
>PVLA01020330.1:0-10452 GCA_004027455.1 Hydrochoerus hydrochaeris
AAAGTTTAACAAAGGTGAAAAAAGTTAATTAACACATATTGTTTAAGATTATCCCTGCCTGGCCCTAAGCCTGGGACGCTTCCTGCTTGGGGTTTAAGTTACTGCCAAAAGTTAGCAAATATATACTCCAGCTTCTAAAAAATAAAATAGATTCAGATTCACTCACATACTGGTGTGCAGTGTCTTCTGTCTCTCACTCTCCGACTCCCTGACCACCTTTGGGACCCCTGAGCCCTGCCACAGCTGGACTCCGGCAAGTCCCTATCACAGAACTGGGTGTGTGTGTTTTTTGTTGTTTCAGAAGTAGGAATTGAACTCATGGCCTCTCCAATGAGCTACGTCTCCAGGCCTTTTTATTTTTTTATTT
Organism: Hydrochoerus hydrochaeris; assembly: GCA_004027455.1. Classification (NCBI taxonomy): domain Eukaryota; kingdom Metazoa; phylum Chordata; class Mammalia; order Rodentia; family Hydrochaeridae; genus Hydrochoerus; species Hydrochoerus hydrochaeris. Next base: position 368 of record PVLA01020330.1, read on the forward strand.
AGAGACAAGGTCTCATTAAGTCACTAAGATACACAGACTGGATTTAAATTTGTGCCTCAACCTCCCTCCCAAAGTGCTGGGATTACAGGCGTGCACCACCACCTGTGTTTAGCGAATTAAATGAGCTAGAAGAATGAAACCCCTAGGATAGTGATGGCAAAACTTTTAGGGATCTAGTGCCCAAAGTGCAACCCAAAACCCACTCATCACAGAGTGCTAGCACTTTGATGAAACCTGAATGCTGAGGTTTTAGTTTAGGAAAAACAACTCATATATTAACATCTTTTGTCTTAAAAGAAATACCACACATGTGCAAAAATAGGTTCACCACCACTGCCCAGGACATAGTGAGCACTCAGATATAGGTGACTAGCACTACTATTTAGTATTCTTTAATTTTACTTCCTTAGCTTTCTTCTAGCTTTACAAGTAAATTATTACCCTCTTAAACATCTTTTCAGGGCATGGATGCTGAGTAAATCCTGCTTAATGAATTGTGGTGCTAGGATCTTCTTTTAATGTGAATAATTTTGTTCTTACCCAACTCAGGTCTTTCAGTGAAATCACTTCAAAGTGAAACAAAAACAAATATGTAAAATCTTCATATCACAGAATTCTTTCAGAGGCAAAACATTCTATGCTAAACACACAAGCACTGTGGGATGAAGTCTTAGGCCAAAGGAAACCCCAGCCTCACTAGTGACAGCCAAGCATTTGAGTCCAAACTGGATATGAATTAGGATGACTGACTCTCCAGTTTGCTGGGAAATCAGGGGCTTCCTGGGCTTAAGGACACTCCTGCTAATGGGACAGTCATTCTACTTTGAGCCTAGTTCTGCAAGTTTAAATAGATTTTGGGTGTCTTCTTATTGAACTTGGTTTCCTCTTCTGTTGAAGGGAAAAATAACCCATTCTCTAGGTTGTTGAAAGGATCAAATGAGGTACTGTACTATTTAATAGTACTTAGCAGTATGTTTAATGCATAATGAATGATCACCAAATTTTGACATCAGCTTAAGATTTCATGTATGTGAAGTTCAAAAACAGACACAAACAAAGTTTATGATGCTGGAGTTCAGAATAGTGGTTACCCTTGTTGGGGGCTGACTGGGAAAGAGCTCAAGAAAATCTTTGCAGGCCTGGAAATGTTCTAGTTGGAAAATACCGAGCTTTGGGGAAAAAATACTTTCAGAACCAAACAACATATTTAGGTAACCAGAAGCATTTTTCATAACCTTGTTGATTATTTAAATAAGGCAGAGGAAATAAATGTATTCCCATGATGTTAAATAAAAATCCAGGGGCTTGGGAAGTAGTTTAGCAGCACAGTGCCTGCCTGGCAAACACAAGGTCATGACTTTGATCCTTGGTACCAAAAAGTCAAAAACAAACCAACAAATCCATGAGGACTTTCGGTGTTCCCTTCCTCAAACCTGCTCCACCTTACAAAACAAAGGCTTGTTTCCTGTGCTGTTCCCAACCTCTGTTCACACGTCACACTTTTGCTGTCACTGGCATCATGGCCTTGATTTGAGAATCCTCTTGCTTGCCTCTGCCTCTTTCTTTTCTGACATGAGCTGCTCATCCCTCTCTGACCAGTGGGGCATATAACACTCCTAGAGAACTTCTAAAGCTGGCAGCCACTAGCTTAAAGCCTCCCTGCTATGAAGGTGGAGTCTCCAAGTCTTGGACCTTCAAGAATACCTAGCGTTTGTTAATTCTACTGTAGTGTGTATACTCCATAGAAATGAGTGCTGACATTCACCAAAAAACACTTGCAAGTGGTTTAAAACTTTTTTCTGGGAAGGGTGGTGGGGTAAAAAAAAAAAAAAAAAACAAAACTTTTTTTGGGGAAGATTTGTTTTGTTTTGTTTTGTTTTGTTTTGTTTTGTTTTGTTTTAAAAAGGGTTGGGCAAATGCTGGGCATCCCAGCATTTGGGAGCTGAAGCATGAGGATTGCCTTGAGTTTAAGGCTGGCCAGTCTGAACTCCATAGTGAGTTCAAGGCCAGTCTGAACCACATAACGAGCCTGTCTCAAAAAAAAGTCTACCCTAGGAGAACAGATAAATTGTATATTCATACAATGGAATGCCGGTCAGAAATTTAAAAAAGAACTACTATACTGCTTCATACAGTACCACAAATGAACGTCACCAACATGAAAAAGGAGAAAATGACAGCAGACACAGTGGTGGTCATGCTGTAACTCCACAGAGATGAAATCCTACCACAGACAGGACTCATCTGTGATGATTGAAGTCAAAATAGTGGTCGCCTTGGAGTAGCTGGCTGGAAAGTAGCACAGAGTCTTCTGGAGGTTTGGAAGTATTCCATCTTGATGTGTGTGGTCATTACACAGGTGTACGTGTGTGTCAGCACTCATCAAGCTGAGCATTTAGTCGTGTGCTTTACTGCATGTGAGCTGTGTTGCAAAGCAAGGGTTTAAAGTCCTCTGAGTCTCGAAAGGCAAACAGTGATGAAAGCCAATGGCTTTTCTTTTTCAAATCACAGCCCTTGCGAGCTACTTGGGACAATACTGTGATGGGACTTAGAGGATGTCAGGCTTATTCTGGGTTCACAGCTATGGAGCTGGAAGGACAGAGGATGCTCACTGCATTCCTTAAGCAGTTGCCTGTCATGCTCCACCAGGGACATAGGACCCAGGAGCATGTCCTGTGGTCTTAATATGGGGGGAGGGCTGTCGGCTAGACACTCCTGAGCTCTCGTGGGTCCACCCTTTGCTGAGAATTCAGAGTGAGGCTTCAGGCTGGGCCTGCCCTGCTGGATTTCTCCAGGCCCTGACATGCTGTAGGTTCTCAATGCATAGTTGTCAAATGAGTGCCTGAATCCATGAGCTCCAGCCATCTACAGCAGTAAATTCTTCCCAGATGGGACTGAGGTGCACAATTTTGCTACTGGATCATCCAGGTGCTCCTTCCGAACAAAAAAACTGGCACTCCACATGAGATCCTGGCATCTCTGATGTGATTCCATCCAGTGCAGTTCTGATTATGCTGGGAAAGAGCTCCAGTTCTTTCTAGAAACAAGTTTTCCAGGATTGTCCCAAGGTTCCAGCACCACACTCTTCTAGCAGAAAGCCCATGTCCACATTGCAGGTGCCAACAGCCATTTCCAGGTTGGGTGTTCCCTTAGAGGTCAGGGACAGCCAGGAGATTTCTTTGCTATCTAAGTTGGTGGCCATTAGGAGCATGTACCTCTTAATTCTAAAGTAAAACTAAATGAAATTAAAAACTCAGAGAATAGAAGTCCACACATGTTGTGATATAGTTGAGGGAGGCTCTTGCAAGAGCCTGCCTGCACCATGCTGTTTAGACCTTCCAAAACTATGAGCTAAATAAACTTCTTTTCCTTTAAAAAAAAAAAATCAACCAGGCATAATGGCACATGCCTATAATCCCAGCACTTGGGAGGCTGAGGCAAGAGGATTGCTGCAAATTTGAGACCAGCCTGGGTTGGCTACAAAGTGCGCTTTAAGGCCAGACAAGTTTTGAAATCTTGTCTCAAAGAGACCCCCTCCACAAAAAAAAATCTTATTTGAATTCCCCATATTTCAAGTACTCCACAGCCACCTATAGCTGCTGGCTACCATTCTGGACAGAGCAGAACTGTATACATTTCTATCATCATAGGACAACAATAGACTAGAGATAATTCTCAGACTATCTTGCAGCCATTAGGAAAGGAGAAGGAATTTAGTGGGTAGGACTAGGCCCCCACCCCAGTGAACTAGAGCCATTCTACCTATAAGTTCGGATTTCAAGTTCAAGTTCATTGTGGGGGAGCAGGGGGGAATGATTGTATTGCTTTTTAAATTTCTAAATATTTTTTGAAAAGATAGTAAGAACAGACAGTATTTAAAATGAACAGATTTCACAGGCACGCCAGGGAGAGAACAAATCAACATCTCCTGAGAATCAGCCATGCTGGAACTTGGGGGACAGACCAAGGAAGCAAAGAGCTAGCCCTTCTGATAAGTGGCATGAGCTGCATGTGCGCAACTAAGGTACATAAACAACTAAATGTAGTGTTGTTGGGTTGATTATACTGACCTGGGGCCAGAGGTCTGAGCGTCTCTTGGGAGGAGACAGTATGCAATACAGCACATATGGGGATTTCCTTCTATCTTGTCTTTGAAGGCCAATATTGTTTTCACTTTGTTCTAATTAATTGTTTTTCTGTATTCAGTATTCTGTTTTGATTGGTTTTATAGTGTTCTGTTTTTGGTTTGATTTTGCTCTGAGTGAATGGACAACTATTGTAAAGATAACAAGATATACTACAGTACCTATTACTGTTATCCCGGTATCTTGCTCTGAAGTTCTGTACCAGTTTCACTGCATTGTCTCAATTGGTTTTGTTCTGTATTGTTTGTTGTATTTGGCTATCTATAAAATAAAATAAAATAAAATAAAATAAAATGAACAGATTTGAAAAGTACATCTCTTTCCCATCCCCTGGCCCTGAGGCCACCATGACCAGCCTGTGGGAGCTGCACAGTGTTCTACATTTGGCTTTTCCTCTCATTTAACGTATCTTGGATCTTGTTCATATCGGTACATGTAGATTTAACAGGTACACCCTATTCCACATTTATTTAGCCAGTTCCTGTTACACACTTTTAGGTCATTTCCAGTCTTTTGCTCTTACAAGCCATATTGTGATGGACAGATGTCCTTGTACTTAAGTTTTTATGCATATATATATATATATATGCACTAGTGAGAAAATTGGTGGTCAAAAACCATGTGAATTTTTTTTGGTATATAGTGCTGAATTGCTGCCCTAAAGAGGCTGTAATAAAGGGATCTTTTCCCCCCACACCCTTAACTGGTGCTGCTACGGTCAGGCTCAAGGGGGTCCCACAGGGTAATGGGGACTCCCCTTGGCAGGGGTTTTCCATTGGCTCCCATAACCCCAAGGTCCTTTCGACCCACTTAACCTCTTTTTGTCCTTTTTCCTGTCTCCAAGGATAATTAACATTTAATCCAGTATTCACCAGAGCCAAAGTACTGATCTGAATCTTTTACTTCAGCCTCTCACGGACTCTCTACAACAAACCTCATGAGGCTACCATTATTAGGTACTGTTATTGTTCCCATTTTACAGACAAGACACTTGAGGTTTAGCAATCAACTCATTCATGGTCAACCAGTTTTCACCTCAGAGCTGGGATTCAACTCCAGGTTGGCCTTACTCCAAGATCTGTGCCAATCCCCATGCACTGGCTCTTATTGCCTTCCTCCCTGCAAAGACAGGCTCCTCTTCCTGTGGCATCCTCCCCTTTGGGTGCCTGGAGCCTGATCACTCATACAGACACCTCCAACCCAGCCACTTCCTCCTTTGCTGCTTGGTTTCCTCTCCTCTTGGCCTTGGGCAGTGTCACCAGAAGCCCTGGGTCTGCCCAGGCTGCCCCAGGTGATCGCCTTGGCCTTTGGGGTTGGCAAAGCCGGGAAGGGAGAAGCAACGGCTCCCATCACCTGACCCTGCTCAGCCAATTCATGAAGACAAGATGTCAAGTTAATGAGCCTGTGGGCCTCTAATTAGCTGTCAATTACCTCAAATTAATCAACCCCTCGCCTAATTAAGCATTATAGGCAGGTGGGCACAAAGCAGACCATTGTGCAGGAGCCATGAGAAAAGCTGGGCTGGCAAACTTGGTTAGGATCAGCGCTGTGCACCCTGCCTGCCTCCCCACGGTGTCGCTACCGGCCCAGGGCCCAGCCAAGAGGCAACCAGGCTCTTCCCACTGCTGCCCTGTACCCTGGGGTCTCGGGACCTCCTGGGAAGCCGAGTGCACAGCTCAGAGACAGGCCAGACAGCTTTGGGATGGTAGGAACTGAAGACCACAGAGAATGACAAGCTTCAAGTTGGGGTGATCGGGTCCTGATGCTCATTCAGAGCTAGTGTGGGAGCGCTGGTTCGGAGTGGGCAGCGAGGAGACCAGGTTATGGCTGGGAGTTCGGGCTCGTGCTGACAGTTGGAGCTGGTCTTCCATCCTGGCCCAGTTACTGGGGAGCTCTGTGACCCCAAGAAGTGACTTACCTCCTTTGAGTCACAGCTCTCATATTTAAAAAAGAAAGAAAATAAGACTAAGTTTGAAGACCTTCTTGGGTCCTTGTGAGGGTTAAAGGATATTATGCATGTGGGGTGCCTGCCACCTGGAAGTGTTTGGTATATTTAGTAGAGGTGGCTGGGGGAGAGGGTGAGGCCCAGGGCTGCTTCATCTAAGAACTACTCAAGCTGTAGTGCTTCCCCAAATTCTAAGTCCCCCAGGCTTCCCAGCTTTGAGTGCATCCTTGAAAAATGTCAGTGGGCTGCCTAGGATGGGCCAGGTGCTGGGTGCTGAGTGTCCTGCTACCATCTCCTTGGCATCTCCAAGTACCCTGGGCTCAATTTCCTTCCACTCATGAAGAGCCCAGGCTGCCACATGGAGCTCACCTAGGAGGAGACCATAGGAGTCTCTATGAGGAGACCATAGGCGTCTAACTGAAAAGCTGGGAGAAGAGGGTAAATGGAGCCTCTTTCCCTGTGGGTGCTGACTTCAAGCCTCTGACTGTGGTCCCTGAGGTTGAACCCACTTCTCACAGAGTAGGGGAGGGGCTGGAGGGCCAACAGGGCAGCCTGACTAGTGCCACCATACCCATGCTGATGCCGTCTCTACCCCAGACGCCCTTGTAGTCTGCATCCCTTATTTCAACACTGGCACAGCACATCCTCTCCCTACCCTTTGGGGCAATGTAGGCCCTTAGCCTCAGCCCTGGGAAAGCTTGGTCATCGCTCTCTCCTCCCAGTAGAAATCACTGTCATTTACCAAGCATTCAGGGTGCCTAGTAATTAAAGCTCACAGTGTACTGCATAGGAGAGGTGGTTGGGCAAACAGACATCACTAAGGCACACTCAGAACATAAGAACGTTAGCACTTATTAAGTGCCTAGTGTGTGCAGGAGGATTGCTAGGAGTTCGAAGCCAGCCTGAATTACACAGCGGGACCCTGTCTCAAGAAATCCAAAATTAACAAAATGAAAAAACCTTTAAAAGTGAAATTCACTTGAACAACTGTATCTAAGAGGAAAGTATGTAATTATCAACTAGTGATTTTTTATTGATTACTATTTTTGTTTTGTTCTTGAGATTTTGTATTGTTTCTACCCTCTTTCTGTTTCAAAATTTTTTCTTTAAATAAAAAGTTTTTTAAAAAAGCAAGAGGAGGAGAAGAAAGTGCTCTACAGGAGATGACTGTATGTTTACTTGAGTGTGTACGATTGATAACCATGTTACTAAGTTTTTGTTGGATCAGTAGACAGAACTGTTTGCAGCCTCACTGTTTGAATGTCCACTTTGTATGCTTTGGTTTTATAACTTGAACAACTATATCCAAGAAGACAATGTGTAATGTATCAAGTAGTGATTTCTTACTGTTTTTTTTTAGGTTCTGTATTGTTTCTACCCTTTTTTCTGTTTTGCTTCCCCCCCTCTTTAAATAATTTTTTTTTAAAAAGTGAAATTCATTTGTAAATTTTTAAACTGTACAGATGTTGAATGCCTAGTGGCTTTGAGTCATTATTTGGGCTGCTGGGTCAGATATGGGAAGTGTAAGATTCCATGAGGGAATCTGTGAGGTTTCTTGTTTTTTTTAAAACTATATATATATAGTTATATATATAGTTTTATATATATAACTATATATATATATATATATATATATATATATATATATATACATATTGCTTGCATTGGGAATCGAACTCAGGACCTTGAGCTTGCCAGACAGGCTCTGTGCCACTGGGCTATATTCCCAACTACATTTATACATACATTTCACATTTCTTGTAGAAAATGTGGGACCACTGACCTAGCCCACCTCTTCGGTTGACCTGGAGGAAACGGAGGCTAGTTTAAAAGGGGATAACTTTTCTGTGGTCCCCAACTCCCACCGGAACCTTCAAGGTGCCTGTCAGGCACGCAGCGACTGGTGCTGGGCACTGGTCGAGCCTGCGGTACATGAGATGTCCCAGGCATGCTGCCCTCCTGCAAGGGATTTTCCCCTTAACATTTAGCCGCCATACAAGCTAAAGGAAAGACGTTCTTATGCTGTGTATGATGAGTGTCAGGCATTGGTTAAGAAAACATTGAAACCCCTCCCTTCCGGCACCTCAGGAGCGCAGTCCTTCAGCCTTGCCCAAACTTCTGCGCAACCGGAGGGGTCGCGCCCGCTCGATCCGCGCTGTGGCCACTAGAGGGAGCCACGAGCGGCCCGGAGATCTTGACTGTGGCACCCGTAGGCCCTGCCCGCTGCCCCTCTCGTAGGGGCTGCCAGGCTCCGCCAATATGGGACCCAGCCACCGTTAGGCTCAGGCCTGCTGCTCTCTGCAGCCCTGAGAATCAACCTTGCTCATTCCTCCCAGGTGAAAACCTGACGTGTCACTTCCCTCAATTTGCAAGTTCAGAGAGAGTGACTTACCCATAGTCACACAGCTCACGCATGGCAGAGCTAGGAACCCAGAGAGCCTCAGAGGGCCTCAAGTATCCTCACTGTAGCCTTCTATGCAGGGGGAAACTGAGGCATAAGGCAATGCTAGGGCACGTTGTGGGTGGGTGGCCTGCTCTGTCAGGGCCAGCAGAAGGCTGAGTCTAGGAGACCAGTCCCACGGCAGATGACCACAGTAGGAAAGCCCACGGGGGGCAGAGGGTGCCAGTCTGGACTATGCAGGAGGGGGCTGTCCATGGCTCTCTCCCAGGGATGGGTGACAGCTGCAGCCCTGGGGGAGGACAGAGGCCCCACATGATAATAACTTTCACTCAACGCCCCAGGGCTAATCCCATTACTCTGTGAGGACCCTCTGGGACCACCTCCCTGGCCTCCTTAATCCCCTTCTCAGTCTGGGAATGGGCCAAAGTCCTCCCACCAACCCCTGCCAGCCCCTGCCAGTCACATGCAGACCTCACCCTTCAGTCTCTGAAGACCACCTGGGCCTTTTTCTTGCAGCCCAAAGGGTCTCCTTCACCTGCTCCCCCGCCAGCTCAGACCCTGTCTGCCGGTCCCAGAGTCTTCTTCCCACAGGTTTGATGAGGCTCCTGTCCTTTCTCTAGCAGGCTCTTGGGGCTTCTGTTTTAGTTTGTGTCAACAGAGAGCTTGGGTCACAGTATGTTCCTCTGTAAGACGGTGTCAATAGTTGTGCCCACTCCGTACAGATGTTCTGATGCTCTGAGAAGGTCCTGGGCATCACCTCAGCCTGGTGCCTCCTGCAGAGGCACAAGTGGACTGACAGCCATCCTTGGGTATGCAAAGGAAGTGCCAGGCCAGAGGGCCAGCAAGGAAAGGCAGGTTATGACACGATGCGTATTGTCCTCGTTAGAGTGCTGGAGCCACTGTGTGCTTGTATGGGACTCCTTAGCACTAGGGACTTAGGCTCACACCCTCTACCAGATAGGTCCTGGCCCTCCCCAATTTTGCAGATGTGGGAAGAAGCAGTAATGTTAAGAGACAGATACAAGGTGGTGTAGCACGAATCGAACACAGCTCTGACTCCGGAATTCTCTGGAGCTGGGCATTCTACTGCCTCTTGGGGTCTTCTAAAAAGGAGAGCTGATCTCCCCAAAGCAGCCCCTCTAAAAAGTAGTGCACTCCAATTTGCCAGAAGCGTTCATGGTGATGCTGAGGGGGTACCCATCAGGAACCCTAAAGGTCCTGTGTGAGGCTCCAAAGCCCTGGCATACCCAGCCGGACACAGCCACTGTCCCCTCCTCAGTCTGGTACAGGAGGGGCCCCTTTGGCCCTGGGCTTCCCTCCCCCCAAACTTCTGCTGCTCCTCATTTACATAAATTATCTCTCCCCAATTATCCATCCAGCTGTCCCAATGGTGATCTGTGAATGAATTAAAAACGGAATATAATTTAATAATGGCTGATTAGAAGGAGATTAGTTGTTATATAAAAAGGAAAAGCCAAGAGCCAGCTAGTTGCCCTTAATCTGAGCCAATACCATCGTTATTCAGGAAAAGCTACCCTGGCCACCATCAGGCAAGGCAGATGAGGGGAACAGGGAAGGGAGAGAGCCCAGGTGG
>PVLA01020331.1:0-10460 GCA_004027455.1 Hydrochoerus hydrochaeris
CACCTGCTTTGGAAACATTCCCATGGGCACAAGACTCACATTGATGACACTCACAATTTGGCACTGTCACCAGACACAGGAGAAGACCCAGCAGTCTCATCTTGCAGACCACACTGCTGCCTTCCTGGGAGATGTCAGCCCTGTCTGGGGATGCAGCTGTGAGCTCCCACAAACCATGAGAGTATTATGAATCTAAAGTGGCAGCATATATTTGCATATACAGTACACACTTTCTCTCTGAAGTGGATATTAAAACCAAGTTATGTCCAGACCTTTTGAGCTACTGAGAGGACCTGCTTATACAGAATTCCATCTGGGATTGAGTCTGTGATAAGAGGAAGTTAAATTCAGTGGATGGGGGGAGACAGAGAAATGATGATCTGGAGGTTGGGTGCCTTCTTTTCTGCAGTCTGAAACATTTCCCATCCATGCTCTGGTTCTTCTGGACCAAATTGAGCACAGCATCCTTTCCCTCATTTTCTCCTTTGGTTCCATTCCTCTTTCTTGGGAGCAACCTTCATTGTCATTTCAGTTGTCAGGAGAGGTCCACCTGCCTCTTGCTCTAAGACTTTGTGTGATACAAGTCCCACCTGAGCAGGGCCAGCAGAAACTGGTAATAAGGATGTGAGTTCTGTGCTTACCTCACAGAGAAGCTCCTAATCATCTGGGAAGAGAAGGAGGCCATGCATGTTTGTTGTCTTGCACACACATGACTGTGTGTGTCTACTAGGTGTTCATTCCCTTTGCATTTTCAGCTTCTGCTCTTGATCTCTGGAGATTATTCCTCAACTGAAAATGTTTATCACATTATACTATTCATTTTTGAATGATTATGTGTTATAAACACCATGACCATGAAAAAAATGTGTCTAAACCTCAATTCTTGCTCATAGTATGGTATCCACATTCTTTTTTGATGGTTGTTATTTGATTGCAAGTGTCAATTTCCAGTGCCAGCCATGAGTTTCCCTTTACTTCACAAGGTGGCACAGGTTGGCTGTAAATATGCGATTTGCCTGCTTCATCCTCCTTAGGTCCATGTTTACAGAATTGTGAAATCATGCCTGACTCACAACACATATTTCTTTCTGTTTTTTTTTTTTTGGAAATGGAAACTATTCCAAGTTTTCCTTTGTTTAGATATTGGGATTCAATTTCCACAGACTTTCATTGTCTCTCCATATGCCTATGTGCTAGCACTACTGTTTCTTCTTTTTCAATTAAGCTTGGAAATTTTGTTCCAGATGGCAATGACTTCAACAACTGTATGCCGATTGCCACATTTCTGGATCCATGACAAACTTGACAATAACATTCTTCTCCGGACTGGAGTCAGTGCTACGAGTATAAAAGACGTGTACAAGAGCATGAGAAACCTGCACCTATATTGTTCTCCACACCATCGAGTGCATACTGAAGTGCAGGGGGAAACAGACAGGAAGGTCCCTGGAGACATGGAATGACCTGGGAACTGCTGGTTTTCATAGGCCAAGGAGTGAGTAGCACCACTTGAGTCCATTGTGAGAGAAGACAGCACATATGTGGAACAAGCACTCGGACAGCTCCCACCTCAGGGCACTTCTGGGCACAGCAGGACACTCAGACTCCTAGTCATGCACTGTGTCAAGGGAGAGACAGGAGAGCATTCAGACCAGGTCACCCGGTACAGCTGGGAGTCCCAATGTTTGGAGTGTGATGCCTGTAAGCTGCATCCTCAACTAGCATGAACTCTGTGGTGTCACCCATATGCAGGAGTAAATATTGTGGTTTTATGGAAAAACAGCAGTCAGTCTATGGATGATTTCTAGTTTGAAACTCATTTGTACTACTTCTACTTTTCAATACAGACATTGCCTTGCAGGATTGCCAATTGCTGAGTAAACATCAAATTTTATCCTTCTGTAGAAATACTCAGGACAGGGACTGCTATCTTGTGTGTCATGTACAAGCTTCCTTTTTTAGAATATGTAGTCTCCTCCAGTGCAGTGCTGTAGGTTGATGTACATGAGGAAGGAAAACATGGGCAAGAGGCCTTGTGGGTCATGTCTTGTTTTCAGTCTCTTTCAGCAATTTTATCAAGTATATCAGTCCTTACAGTTACATCAACAGTTTTATATATCAACAATATTGACAGTGATATGCAGATAATTCATCAATTAATGAGAGATAGAAGAAAAATGATGACATAGTTAAAATTTGAATGGGCAGAGAGATGCAAAAGGGTTAAATATTGCATTAGATATATATGAAGGACAAATAATTACAAGGCACAAAAAAAGAATAGATAGCAAAAATGTGTGTAAATAATAAATTTATAATACATACATAAATGAAAGGCAAATACATAGAGCCAATGTGTAAATAGAAATATGCCAGAGCATAGATGAATAGAATGATGATCATGGATACAAACACACATAGATCAAAAGATAGATGATAAAAAGGATGGATAATTATGGGAAATCTTTGCTAATATTTCTCCATATTTAATTTTGTTCAAATCTTTGAACTATGAATGACTGCTTACACATCTGAATCTATAGAGATATGGTCTCCGTGATCTGAATCTTAGGCAATCTTCTCAATGATGTTTTCCCACGTCCACAAATCCCTCTGATCACAAATCTGAACCCCAGTGATTTCACACCAGGCAGGAGTCAGAAGCCAGGTCTGCCCAGCCTTGTACTCAGTGACTCAGGAGAGCACAGAGAGAGCTGGGGTCCAGGTTCCTCTGTGGGTAGGTCCTGAACTACTCTCTGGTCTTGAGACTGCTGTGGGCACTTGTTCTTTCATGGATTCCTGGTCAGATTCCAAGGTCAACTGACAGATGAGGACAGCAGTGTTTCCAGACACACTGACAATAGATTGCAGAGATGCCCAAATTTTATGGAGGACCATGTAAATATAGCAGATTCACAAGGCAGTCAAAATATACACTGTATTTAAGACAGTCAGTAAATTTCTGAGACTAACTATTACTGATGCTAGGCTCTAATAAACACTGCTTGGGCAGTGCCCTATGACTGCAGGATGTGTGACAGTGTGATGGTCTCTCACAATGGAATGCTGAGAGAGGACCGTCCACCGTTGAATGTTCCATAGCTCCCCTTCGCATCGCCTACATCACCAAGGATTGGGCAATGAACAGCTCCCGCAACAGGTGAACACTCAGATGAACATCCACAGGGATGTCCAGCCATTCAGAGTAGTAGTCTGCATGAATAAGAATTGTAAAGTGCCCTTCAGGATGAGATGTCCTACAGGCAGAGAGCAGACTTGTGGTCAACAGAGCAATAAAAATCAAGTATTTCTACACTGAAGCAGTGAAATCAATTGCGCTGTGAACAACAGCTTCATTGAACATGAGCTGTGCAATCAATAAAGAAATAGACGAGGAAAGGAATAAAAGCCTGATTGCATGAAAACACGACACTGTAGGATCAGTGACATAGAAGATCCCTAGAATCTCTGTCTCTTGACTACTAAAAAGCTCTCCAGGCTATCATCACAGGACTGAGATGTTCCTTCCCTAGAGCAGTGTGTGCAGAGCACCCCCTGCTAATCCTGAGTTTCCCTGCAAGAAGGTTTATGTCAAGGCTCACACTTGCATCAAACCACTGTGTCTCTTGCCCAGTAATAAGTGGCTGTGTCTTCTGCGGTGACAGAGTTCAGCTGCAGAGAGAACTGGTTCTTGCCTGTGTCTCTGGTGATGGAGATGCAGCTCTTAACAGAAGGGTTGTTTCTAGTGCTACCACTGTAGTTTATGTACCCCAGCCCTCCAGGCTCTTTCCTGGGGTCTGACGGATCCAGCTCCAATAGTAATTACTGATTGTGATGGAGATTTCAGAGACAGAGCAGGTGAGGGACAGGGTCTGTGAGGGCTTCACCAGGCCAGGACCTGACTCCTGCAGCTGCACCTGGGACAGGACACCTGGGAACAAAGAAAGCCATGTGATCAATCACCTGCTTTGGTAACCTTTCCATGATCCCAAGACCCATATTGAGGACACTCACCATATGGAGTTGTCACCAGACACAGGAGAAGACCCAGCAGTCTCATCTTGCAGACCACACTGCTGCCTTCCTGGGAGATGTCAGCCCTGTCTGGGGATGCAGCTGTGAGCTCCTACAACCCATGAGAAGTTTATGAATCTAAAGTGGCAGCATATATTTGCATATAGGCTTCACACTTCCTATAAGAAGGGGACATTAAGACCAAGTTATATCTAGAGCTTTTGTGCTACTGAGAGGACCCACTTGTACAGAATTCCATCTGGGATTGAGTCTGTGATAAGAGGAAGTTAAATTCAGTGGATGGGGGGAGACAGAGAAATGATGATCTGGAGGTTGGGTGCCTTCTTTTTCTAGATTCTGAAACTTTTCCCGTCATGCGCTGGTGCTGGTTCTTCTGAACCAAATTGAGCACAGTATCCTTTCCCTCATTTTCTCCTTTGGGTCCATTCCTGTTTCTTGAAAGCTACCTTCACTGTCACTTCATTTGTCAGCAGAGGTCCACCTGCCTCTTGTTCTAAGACTTTCTGTGATCCAAGTCCCACCTGAGCAGAGCCAGGATAAACTGGAAAGAAGGATGTGGGTTCTGTGCTTACCTCACAGAGAAGTTTCTAGTCCTCTGGGAAGAGAAGGAGGCCATGCATGTTTGTTGTCTTGCACACACATGATCGTGTGTGTCTACTAGGTGTTCATTCCCTTTCTATTTTCAGCTTCTGCTCTTGTTCTCTGGAGATTATTCCTCAACTGAAAAATGTTTATCACATTATACTTTTCATTTTTGAATAATTATGTGTTATAAACACCATGACCATGGTAACAATGTCTCTAAGAATAATCCTGAATTGTTGCTCATAGTATTGTATCCACATTCTTTTGATTGGTGGATACTTCAGGGCAATTGTCACTATCCAGTGGCAGCCATGAGGTTTCCTTTTACTTCACAAGGTGGCAAATGTTGGCTGTAAATACGTGGTGATTTGCCTGCTTTGTCCTCCTGAGGTCCTGGATTACAGAATTGTGAAACCATGCCTGACTCAACATGTATTTATTTCTGCTGTGTTTTGAAAATGGAAATCAATTCCAAGTTTTCCTTAGTTTAGATCTTGTGATTCTATTTTCACAGACTTCCTTTGTCTGGCCATGTGCATATGTGCTAGCACTCCTGTTTTGCGGCCTCATTTTTCTTTTGCAATTATACTTAGAAATTTTGTTCCAGACTGCAATTACTTAACAATTGTATGCCATTTGTCACATTTCCAGTTCCATGACAAACTGACAATGACATTCTTGTCCAGAAATGGAGAATTGAGATGCTTTTAATGAATTTCTTGCCTTCAGAACTAACAATACTTATCACATGAAAAGATACTCAGTATTAAGATTCATATAATTTGTAATCTGAAGCAACGTGGTCAGATCTTATTTTATTCCAAGAAGATTTTATGGAAGTCTCTGATATTTCCTTCCAGAACATTAGAGAATATTTACAATGTCATTGATGTATCCAATTCAGAGCACAGCAGACATACTCGGTGAGGCACATGCATCCCTGTCCTGTGCAGGATGCACCTAGGATATGTGCTGGGTAATGATGTAAATCTGTAGTGATTTCTCCTGGGAAATTACAGAAAGGGTGTGGGAGCCTCCCCAACTCTTGGCAAGTAGCAGTGTTTGTGCCCCATTTGGGCAGACATTTGCCTGTGGTTGTGAGCATGGGATATGTGAGTGAGGTGGAAGGTCGAGTCCTTTTCTCCTGCACAGGTCATCTGTGGTCAGACTGAAGCTCCCTGTGTGAGAGCTGCAGCTGTGACATCCATCTTGGCCCCTTTCCTAAGCTTCACGTGGTGCCCTTTGTCCTTAATGGTTTCCCTTGAAATCCTGTGGTGATGCTTCTCTAGCCCATTCTCCTGTGCTCCCATTTCACTGCTCTATCCCAAATAGAATGCTATTCACACTCTAGAGGAGGATGTTAGGCCAGAGCAAATGATACTGAGCAGTGGGTTCTTCTGTTTCACTTCTGCAGACACAACCATGGGTCACATCCTGCTCCCCCACCTGACATGTATACTAAATACTGGAAGGATTTTAGGTTACAAGTGGAATGTCCCTTGTATTTCCCACTCTTTGCTTCAAAGACAGACAACATGAGGTGACCGTGTCTCTTCCACTGTTACTTCCACCATGATGCACAGAGCTGCCTCAGGTCCAAGGAAAGAGCAGAATGTGAAAATAGAATGAAGACTATAAAATCTTAGGCCAACAAAACTGCCCTCATTTGAACTTGGTTTATCACTGATATTTGTTTCAGCAAGAGAAACCTGGATGATATAATAGTTGTGCACACATACAACAATGCTATCCTTTCCATTCATTGACAGAACATCTTTTTTTATTTTGTGTAATTTTTCATTTGTTTGACCAATGTTGTATACTTTTCATTACACCAGTGTTTCAACTTTTTGGTTAAACCGATTCCTAGTTTATTTTCTGTATGCATTGTAAATTAATTAGGTTGTTTGTTTGTTTGTTTGTTTTGTCTTTTTGAGGCAGGGGCTCACTATGCAGTATGGAGTTGCCTAAAACTGACTTTGCAGGGCAAGCTGGTCTCCAACTTGCAACAATCCTCCTGCCTCAGCCTCTTGAGTGCTGGGATTACTGGTGTGCACCATCATGCCTGGCTTAATTCTCTTATAATTTATTTGAAATTCTTCACTAAAGACGTCTAGAAATGTTGATTTTTGTAGTTTGATTACGTGTTATTTATTTTTCCTGAATTTTCTTTGAATTTTATCATTTGTGGTGGATTTTTAAAAATTTTCCAGACATATTTATGTCATTTGTAAACACAAAGCTTAAATTCCCTACCCAATGTGTATGGTTTTAAGTTATATTTTTTTCCTTTCCAGATCACAACTTCCAGGAGAACAACTAATAGAAGTCATAGAATTGGTCTTCCTTTCTTTTTCTTCATTTTAGGGAACCAAAATTTTCCTTTTTATCCATTCAGTAAAGTATTACCTGTTCTTTGGTTCATTATAGTTAATGGTATATTCTTGTAAAAAACCTCTTTGACAGATTTTTTTCACTCACAGATGTTGGATTTAACATTTCTTTTCAGCATTATTTGATATGATTCTATGATTTTTGTTATATACTGTTTTGGGGGTTTTAAAAATATTTAATTATTTTCACAGAGACAACTCCTTTTTGTTTTTCATTTAATTTTGGTGGCACCTTGAGAACATACTCGTAAATGAAATCAATCAAACTCATATATAAACATCATACAATCTCCCTAGTATTAGAAATCAAAAGATTAAATGAGATCCAAAAGTATGACAGCTTTGTGAAAGTAAAAGGCCAAGGAACTGTTCCTTTTTAGTCTGTGAGATGATCCCATAGGTGGCAGCAGGTCCTGCTTAATCATATTTAAGTATTTTTTACTACTATGTGATGTAAAACTGTTTTTGAGGAATTTTGCATCTACATTCAACAGAGACATTGTTCCTTAGCATTCCGTTGTTCTTCTTCCTTTTATTAGCTGGACTGTAGCATCATAAAATGAGTGTGGAAGTAATATTTTTCAATACATTTATAACTATGTTTAAGAAAGTAAATGCAAAGGTTTTCTACTAAGCAATATGTACAATTACACACAGATCATATGACATCAAATCAATATGTATACAGGAATGTTTTAAAAATCAGTAAAATAAATTTAAACAAAAGTGAAGATTATGCTTTGGAATAAATGGATAAGAATTGAAATTATTTCTTCTTTTTTATTTGATAAAATTCAATATTTATTTCACCAAATTCTAGTTTTGTTTTGAGAGTGTCCTTTTATTTTAGACGTTTTATCACTACTAATCACAGCTCTGCTTAGATTTTCCTTTTTCTTGGCTCGTGTATGGAAGATTAAGTTCAGGAATTTATCCAGTTTTGTAGCCTTATGTTTAGACACAGCTGCAGGAAAGAAACTAAGGCAGCTGTATCCCACAGTGTTTCCATTTCATGAGGAAACTCCCTACAGAAAATAAAAGAAAGTTTGGTCTGTAATAATTTTCTTTCCCTTAACAATGCACTAGGGTTTCATTTCTTCAACATGCCTTACAATTGCTATTAATCATCTTGTTAACAGTCATTGCAACAGATGTCACCACATCATTTGTTGAAATAAGCATCTTTTGTCAACTGCTGTCTCACACAATGTAAAAATTAAATTGCACATGTGTGTGGTGGGGTCTGTTTTGAGTTACAGTAATGCAGTGAAGGCATTTTGTGCATGATGTTAGAGTATATCTTCCTCTTTTCATGCTGTCAGGATCATTTTCTTACACAAAGAGGACATATTTGATACATAGACACCAATATTTAAAATGGCAAAATCTAGGGGTGGATGCAACTTTAGCTCCTGTCAGATATTTCCTGGCTACTCTTTCTGATGTCCTGCTCTATGTGCCTTGGATACCAGGCTGTCCTATCTCCCTTCCTGAGAGTTCATGGCAAAATGGCACACACTGCTGACTCCCTAGGAGTCTCGGAAAGGAGGGGACTCTGTTACAGTCAGATGAGCACAGTCAGTTTTGACATCACATCCCATATTAAGAAAGCAATTTTATTTTGCATTAATAATAACTTTTTTAGTATTCATAAATTTGAAAAAATTAAATATGTATGATTAAAACACGTGTATATTTAGAGGAAAGAGTGAGGAGTGTTGTGCAAAGGATGAGTGAGAAAGAATCTTCAACTCTTACTTGGGTATGCGGAAATCATTTCTGATCCTCGTGTGAGCTCCAGGTAATGGACCCAAGTCACAGGATTAAAACCAGACATCTTGTTTTACATTCTAAGAAAGCAGATTTAAAAAAAAGACAGATAAAAGAATAAAAAGTATGGAAAAAAACATAAATTATTTTAAAAGATAATGACATGAGTTCTGAGTTTGAGTACTGTTATTATCTACAGAAAAAATGGAAGATTTAAGTTTTTGAAAGTTTTATTCATCACCGAGCCTGGGCTATCTCTTTCCTGTCTGTGCTCTAAATACCAAAACTATGGTGTAAAGGGAATATCACAAAGATGACTTTTGCACTGGAAGAAAATTTCACACATTCACATTTGTCTTCAGGTTCCAGTCCTGGTGACCAGAGAGCAGTAATTTTTTCCTTCAAAAATTGAACATTTTTACAGGTGAGAATGTATCTTACTATTGAGTCAAATTTCTCCTTCAGGAGCATGAAAGATAAGCAAAGAGTCATGAGTGCAGAGCCTCCTGTCGAATATGTCACGTGGACTGGAAACTTCACATCCCCACGGGAAATAATTCTGCTCCAACCTCTGCTCCTTTCCTGGGCAGGGCTGGAAACCATATGTCCTGTGCGACCCCTGCTGGTCCTGAGAACCACAGCAGGGAGGTTTGTGTGTAGGCTCACACTGATGTCCTCTCACTCTGTGTCTTGCAGAGTAGTACACGGCCTTGTTCTTGGGTATCAGTTTGGTCATTTGCAGATAAGTGCACTTTTGGCATCATCCTTGGCGACGGTGAATTTGCCTTTCATGGAGGCAGCACATTCTGTGGGTTAAATATTGCCTTGGTTTCTAATAACAGCAACCCTCTCTAGTCCCTTTCCTGCAGCCAGCAAATCCAATACATGGAGTAATCACGGAAGGTGAATCCAGAGGTCACAAAGGAGAGTCTCAGGGTGCACCAAGCCTTCCCCAGACTCCACAAGTTGCACCTCTGACTGGAGACCTGGAAAAAGAGTGACATTGTATTCAGGAAACTGCACATTTGTCTACTATTTGTCCACTTCCTTCCATTAAGCATCTCTTGTTCTTCTTTAATTACCTTTCAAAAGAGTAACAAAGAGTAACCAGCTCAGAGCAAGCTCCATGGTGAGCTGTCTGTGCTCAGTCTCAATCCCCAAGAGGAAACACCGGGGTGCCAGGGCTGGGCTCCTCTGCAGAGCTGCAGGGGGAGGGCTGGGCTGGTTTACCTTGGGAGAGGTAGGCCCTATTTGCATAGCCTCCTGCTATGTAGAAAGCTCAGTAGGCAGGAAACAGAAAAACTCAACAGCAGATTACATGTAGGTCTGCAGGTCCAGCTTGGTGAAAATCATAACATTATGTAAAATAAAAATCTCATGTAACTCTGTTATGATGTTTACTTCCAATTCATAATCTTAACTTAATTTACAGATCTAAAGAAAATACAATACAGGTGCAAGTGTTTACTCCAATGTACAAATGTAGAATTTCTCACAGAAGCAAGAGTGAGTGATATAATGTGATCAATTGTTGATACATGGTATGAGAAGTGCAGTGGACCCAGCCCCTCCCTTGCGATCTCCAGGACAGAGGTGGACCTGTGCAGTGAGACTCACAGAGTCTTGTTACTGTATTAAAATGTACTCTTGTTTCTTTTCCTGCAGAGGTACCTGTGC
>PVLA01020332.1:0-10462 GCA_004027455.1 Hydrochoerus hydrochaeris
AAGGGAAGTTCTGCAGGAGGGGGAGGAGGAGGGAGGAGACGGGGAGGGGGAGGGGAGGGGAGAGGAGGGGGTTCTGTAGGAGGGGGAATCGCAGAGAATACTGTGCTTGAGTTTTTAATGTAGAGTCCAGAATTCGACTGGCGCCATGTAACTTAGGCTTTTCACTGTTGAACCCAGCCTATAAGATGCTAAGCAAGTTCTCTACCTCTGAGCTACAACCTTGGCCTTAAAAATGCTTTTAATTGAGTTACTCTTTACTTTTTTTTTTTTGTCTTTTTGAGACAGGGTCTTGCTATGCCCTTCAGGCTGGCCTTGAGCTCACTTTGTAACCCAGGCTGGTCTCAAACTCGCAATGATCCTCCTGTCTCAGCCTCTCCAGTGCTGGGATTACAGGCCTGTGCCACCACACCGGCTTCTTCTGTCTTTTTGAGATGGGATCTTGCTATGTAGTTCAGGCTGGCCTCAAATTTACAGTGATCCTCCTGCCTCAACCTCCCAAATGCTGGGATTATAGGTGTGCACCACCACACTTAGTTTCTTTACTATTTCTTAATCTTTTGATATATCAGCAGTGTAAGTGCCTGCCAGACAAGCATGAGGTCACGAGTTCAATTCTCTATACAAAAAAAAAAAAAATCTTTTGATGTAAACAAAGAACTAAAGCCCTTACCCAAAGCTAAGACTTTCTGCCCTGACTGCAGCTCAGCACAGAACAATACAGAAAGTACCAGCTGTTTCCCTGGCTGTCTCAGCTCACCGACACCAGCTCACTTCTGCTCAGCCGGCCTTCTGCGTCTGTTTTTCCTAGGAGGCCACTTCAATCTCACCCACTCGTTTAGCTGCAAGGATGGAAACAAAATGTTTGCTGGCAAAGCAAACACTGGTTTTAAAATTCTCTATTTGGGCTGCTGGATAAAAAAACAGTTGTTTACTGAAACAGATGTTTGATTTGGAAAACGCCTGCCAGTGTGGACATTTTCCAAGAAACACACCAGGATGCACCAGGGCGGTGACCTCGAAGCCTTGACAGAAGCTGGCATTTTAGGGCCACTTCCCGAAGTTTGCTTTCAGAAGCAGCAGCTACAAGGGAAAGCCATGCTGTTAGAAATCCAATGGGCAAGGCCTAACACGCTCTGGCTGATTCCACCCCACCCCCCAGCTAATTTCTTTAATACAATCAAATGAGTTTCACACATGACACCATCACAGTTAATACTAAGTGGAGACTTGCATCTCTCTTTGGATTTGATCAGTGACTGCTGATTCTATATATGACATGGCATGAAAAACCATTTCTGCCTCTTAAGAAGATACACTGGCACCCTAAAATGCCACTGGGAGGGCCTAGTTCAAGGTAAGCTTAACTTGAAACCCATCCATGGACTTTCTTAAGTTCCAGAAGGAAACATCATGAAACAAGGTCTCCAGACCCTGGGGTCAATTTTTTTTTGAGACAAGGTCTCACTATGTAATCCACGTTGGCTTTAAACTTGCAGTGATCCTCCTGCCTCAGCCTCCTGAGTGCCTGGATCATAGGTGTGCACCACCACAACCAGCCTTGCATTTAACTTCATTTAGAGGCTCCAGGAAACACATAATATTAGGCCAAATAAGATTCCCCTGATAAAGTTTAGGAATTTTTATCCATAGTTTCTTGCTAATGTTAAGCCTAAGGTATAAAGTGGATCATTGTTATGTTATGTCCATGACAATGGTCTCCTAAATTTTAAAAAGTATATCCTCCTACTTTTAAAAAGCATTTTATATATTCCTAAGTATATGCATATTTATAAATCTCATGCTATTATTAATTCTTCAGGAAATGTGCAAACATGCACAAGGCAAATGATTTAACATACGTTTCTACAAAGAAGTTAAACCAATGGCCAAGAAGAACACAGAAAGACGCTTATTATCACTAGTCACCTGGGAGACGGAAAGCCACAATGAGACAGTTTTTAGCCGTACAATGGCTAGAATTTGTTTTTAAAGGTAAAATAGCAAATGCTGGCAAAGATGCAGAGAAACTATGGCCCTCATCTCATAGGAGATGAGATGGTGCAGACACAGTAGAAAATGGTTTGGTGGCTCCTCAAAAAATTAAGGAAGGGCTGGGATATAGCTTGGTAGCATAAGAGCCTGCCTGACAAGTGCAAGGTTCTGAGTTCAATTTCTGGTACCAAAAAAAAAAAAAAGTTAAGCAAATATATTACATGATCAAGCAATTCTACTGCTACCTGCATATCCCAAAGATTTGAAAACAAGTGTTCAAACTGTTACCTGTACACCAATATTTACAGCAGCATTATCCAAAATAGTGCAATGAGCCAAGTACCCATCAATAGATGAATGGATGGACAAAACATGATATACAGAGACAATGAAATGTTACCCAGTCACAAAAGGAATGGAGTGTTGATCTGTGCCACAACAAAGACGAATCTTGAACACAGTATAGTCAGTGAGATAAGCCAGCTTTAAAGGACAAATACTGGATGATTTTACTTGTATGAAACATTGAAAGTAGGCATCAGAGGTAGAAAGTAGCTTAGAAGTTACCAGAGACTTAGTGGAAACAGAATGGGGAGTTAATATGTTTAACAAGTACAGTTTCTGGTTTGGATGATGAAGAATGTTGGAAGCAAGGCAGGGGTGGTTGTGTGTGCCTCTGAGGCCAGAACTCCAGGAGGCTGAGGCAGGAGGATTGCGAGGTGGAGGCCAATGAAAGCTATGCAGCAAGTTCCTGGTCAGCCTGGAACATAGCAAGACCCTGTCTCAGAGAACAAAACAAAATAAAACACGAACGTCGAAAATAGAGAGTGGTGATACCTGCATCACATTGTGAATGCAGTTTATGCTGCTGAATTATTTAGAGTGGTTACAATGGCAACTGTATTAAGAAAGATTTTTTTTTTTTGTAAAAAGGACAGTGCAAATGGAAAAGGTAAAGTACACATAGATATTGTAATATTTTCTTCTCGTCTGCCAGTGTGTCCCCTGCATGCTAGAGTGGGGTGGGGTGGGGGCGGTTTCCAAGGGTAAACCAAGAACAAATGAATGGGTGATATGAATAGTTGGGTCTGGGTTTTGATGATGCCTACAACTGTCAAACAATTTTATTTTTTTTATTGGTAATGGGGATCGAACTCATGACTTCGTGCTTGCAAGGCAGGCGCTTATGCCGCTGAGCTAAATCCCCAGCCCACAATTTTATTTTTAATTCTAAAGGAAACAGAACTTTATTCTGTAACCTTTCTGCCGAACTAAGTAGGCCCCCTGTGGAAGATCTTAGGTCCCTCTCAGCAGACACCTGGCGCCCTGGACCATCTGAATCACGGAGCCTCAGGCAAGCTCTCTCCGCAGCTGCCTGCACAGTGCCTGCAAAACACCCGCATGCTTCTGTGTGGGCTGGTAAGACCCACGTTTCAGCTGGGCATGGTGGCATACACCTGTCACCCAGCACTCGGGAGGCTGAGGCAAGAGGATCACTGAGAATTAGTGGCCATCCTGGGCTACACAGCAAGACCCTGTCTCAACAAAACAAAACAAGTCCAACTTAAAACATTCCTTTTGAAATTGTTTTCAAAGTCATTTTCTTCACTACACCTCTTCTTGCCCAAGAGCATCAGTCATGGTGGTGGTGGTGGTGGTGGGGTGACAGGAAATAATAAAAAGATTAGCAGCCTGATGTGGGGCTGGCAGCTCCAGGGCCCACTCTGAAGGTGTCAGACAGAAGGCTGGCTGAGGACCAAGGTCATCAAAAGTGAAATACACCTGAGTTGAGGGTGAAGGAGACCTTTCAGGAGGCAGCAGTCCTGCTAAGCACGGGGTGACAGAGCAGAGGGTGCTGTGGAAAACAATGCGCCTCTGTCCTACTGTGCTGGACCTGCATTTGCTCAGGGTTTTTTTTGTTTTTTTGTTTTTTTTTAATCACTGAGATTCGCTGTACAAATAGGCTCATGCGGATTGCTAGGGTTTAATTTTTTTAAAAGCTGTTTTCTAGTAAAGGGAAGAACCCAGCTTTAAAATAAAAGTTAAAGCACCCTAGATGCTCGGGACCATCTGCACTTGCCTTTTCCAGAGATGGTGATGTGACAATGAGCTGGTCACCCCTGTGCCTGGGTTAATCCCCATGGAAACTCTTCCCTCTCCCACACAGGGACAGACAAGTGTTCTAGAGCGGCTAGATGAAAGAGTTGACTCACATCCTTCAAACTGATTGATAGTCACTCTATCCACATCAAAATAACTGGGGCTAGATTAATCCTCCGAGAGTTGTCCTCTGACACACTATTTCTCTACTGCTATAGTAAAACGTTTTTAGAAATGTATGCAAAGTCTGCTTCCGAAGGGATTCTAGCAAGTTCTCCTGGCAGAAAGCAGGGTTCTGAGAGGGCAGCATAGACCTTCCTACTGAAATCGACTGACTCCCAGGTTTCTGGTGAGACTCCACTGCTTGTGCTTGGTCTGGATCGCCCAACAGAAACTGTCACCCCTGTGAGGTCCCGTCATGAAATCCTGGCTTTTAAAAGATGAATCCTCCCCAAGGACACAGAAACGTGTATCATGAATATTTTTGCTTAAAAGTGCTCCATTTTAGTTCCAACACTGATATTGTTTCAAAACTCTTTTCCCAAGGCCTTCCTGCATGTTATATTTAAAAAGTTGCCAAACTGGTTTTTTTTTTTTTTTTTTTTTTAAACACATCTTTTCAGGGCTGATAAGCAAAAGTTCACTACAGCAGTATGGAGTAAGATGGACTCAGAATTATTTTATACATTTTTGGGGAAAAAAAATCCAAGGGCACTTTTCAGATGGAGTGTTATCAAATAAACTATAAATTTCCAAAGCCACCAAAGCTGTGGGAAGGCATTTCTCCTTTGGTAAAAGATGAAGCCACAGCTTCTTTGGAACCAAGCTGACATCCTGTTGGATTCACTGCCTGCAAACCTGTTTTGTAGGTATTATGAATGACTGCAGGCAAAGACTATGGTTGTGAAAATAAATTTTTTAATGTTAAAAAAAAAATGTCCTGTTAAGACATTTGGCTTGACTAAGAACTTTGGTGAGCAGAAATCATGTTTCCAATGTTTCTTGTGCTCCTTAAGGAAGATTTATTTAACCTCTAAATTATTTCACTGTGTGTGTGAGGCCTCAAGGTTTGATCTTTTGCATTGTAAAACAAATTTTTTTTAAAAAGTTTAACAATGTGGTCATTTCCATGATAATTAATCCAGAGGTTCCTGCTTAGTTTGAATTTTTCTGGCTGTTGATACTCACACTATGGTCAATAACAAGTCATATTTCACAAGGTAAAATAGGATTACAGAGGCAAATATTACCTGCTTCTCTGTGTAGCAAAAGGATGCGTTTATTGGAGGCCAGGAAAACAAACTGGAAACTGGGAAATTGATTGCTGGCTTCTTAGGAAATCTCACCCACAAAAGTGCCTTTTTCTTCTACCAAGGGACTCCACGGTGAACCACCATGAGGGATAAACTCAGGCAAGTGCATCCTACAAATGTCATCTATTTCTCTCCTTGGAGCAAACATGAATGCTGTGTGTTGTTACAGTTGTTTACTTTTATTTACGTTTTTTGATACAACCTGGGTTTCATTCCCTGACATTTTTAGAATACTTTATATTGTTAGGGAATTTTTCAAAACCTAGATCTAGGGGGCTGGGGATTTAGCTCAGCAGCATAAGCGCCTGCCTTGCGAGCACATGGTTGTGAGTTCGATCCCCAGTACCGATCTAAAAAAAAAAAAAAAAAAAGGTAAAGGCAAAACCTTGATCTACTGCACCACCGTGTGAACACATTTAATGTAACAGTGACACACGGAAAAGGTTCAGATGGGAGTCAGGTTGGTGGCACAAAGCTGTGAAGCCCATGCTCAATAGCTCAGTGGTAAAGCCCCTGTGTATGTGGCATGTGCAAGATCCTGGGTTCCATCTCCAGCCCTGGGGTGGGGGGCAAAAAGGTGGTAAATTTGATGTTATGTGTATTTTACTATAATTAAATCAAAACAAGACAAAACAAAACCTAGATCTATCACCTTCAGCTCTTCTCTGTCAGTGAAAAGACGGATGATGAAACAACTTCTCTGTGGTTACAGGTTGGACTAAATGGATGCTTTGACTCTGCATGTGTTTGGGGGCCGAGGGGAAGGGGTGGGGGAGAATTCTGCCCCTGACGCTCCTCAGCATCCAGCATCCGTTTTAAACTCAGACCTCTGCCTGTCCAGACAGCAGGCAGCTAAGAACACGGACGTGCAAATTCATCTCTTCATGGTCGACACACAGGCAGGAGCAGCTGAGCCGGGATCCTCGGTAGCCAGGTAAAGAGCTCACGGAAAACAGGCTTTGACGGAACCCCAACAGACATGTGTTTTACGACAACCAAAAAATAAAGGGCCAGGGATCCCTTGAGGAAGGTGTACGAGTGATCGCCTTTAGAGCTCAACCCGAGTTCCTGCAGCTGCAGACTGCCGGCAGCGTGAAGCGGCCCCTGTGGGCTGACAGCCTGCAGCCTGCCCTGCCTCACCTCTGTGCGTCCCACGCAGCCTGCTGCCCGGTGCCCCAAGGAGCTCCCCACCCTGGCCCTGGGGACCCAGAAGGACAGGAAGTGGTCTGCCCAGGGCCAGGCCATTGCCTCATCCCCGCACGCTTCCACGGACACAGTCTGAGTCACTCCCCACCTCCTTCCAAGCCGGCTGGATGCATCCCTCCACTCGTCCAGACTAGGGCTAAATTTGGATGCAACAGGTCATGGGATAAAAACAACTCCAGGCACTGCCAATCAATGAGTGTCCATCGGATACAAAGGCACAGGCGCAGGTTGAAAGGCGGGAGCGCATGGGGGAGGTCAGGGCTCCCATGCTGGGCCTAGGAGAGACACGGGAGAACTTGGGGGGGTAGGCCCAGACTGAACTGGAAACCAGCCAAGGCCATGGTCACCCTAAAGAATCTGCACGGAGCTTCATGCCTGGACTGCAACTGGCCCAGGAGACTCAGATGCAGGCCCCATGGGTGGGGCCCTTAATCTGGGGAGCCAGGTTAGGGTGCCCCACTGGTTTACAGCATTTGGGGCAGAAGAGTGCTAGTCAGCACACTGGCTACCATGAAAACCCCAGCAGTGACTCACTTGTGATCTATGAGAAAGAAGAATTTTCAAGATTGTATTTTCAGGCACAATCAAATCGGGCAAGTTCCCCCAAACCAGACCTGGGCCCAAAGATTCAAATTTGTGTGTCCGTTTACACCTGTGACCTCCCATCATCTTCCTGTAGGTGATTCCCATCAAGCCACAAATCATCCATCACCCCTACATCATGGGAACTCCAAAATCTGGTTTATCAAATCAGCCTTTCCATTTACCTTGCTCCCATATCTGCAAGGTATGGTGGTCCCACCTCCCGGGATGCCTGGAAGCCAATCCTCAATCATCTCTGAGTTCACTGCCCCTCCACATCCAAATACTCTACAAATCTTGTCCATTTTTTTTCATTAATACTCACAAAGCTCTACTTTCCCAGCAAACCCCATTGCTATGATGGGGGACTCCCCACTGTGATCCCCTAGTAGCCACTCTTGGCCCTCAAACCCAAACTCCACCCTAACCTACCACATTACCCTTCCCCACGGCCAACTTTAACCTTGATATTGAGGTTTCAGTTCCAGCCTGTGCCAAAAAGCAGGTCGGACAAATTCTGTTTGCTAGCACATCTCGAAATTATGCTTACACTATACTGTGGACTGTTCTGTGTGTGATAGCATTATATCTGAAAAAACAATGCACATACCTTCACTAGTTATTTTAGCTGAGCACAGTGGTACACAACTATGATTCCAGCTGTTTAGGAAACTGAGGCAGGAGGATTACAAGTTTTGAGCCAGCCTAGGCAACTCGGCAAGACCTTGTCTATAAAACAAAAAAAACAAACAAACAAACAAAAAAAAAAACAAGTGTGTGTGTGTGTGTGTGTGTGTGTTTCAACCTTTGGTACTGGGGAAAAAATTATTACTTAAACATGCTAGCAATCACCTGCACTGTTAGAAAAATGTCACTGAAAGACTTGGCCTGAGTTTCCATAAATGTTTGTTTGAAAAATACCAAAGAAACACAATAAAGTATAATAAAGCAAGATATGCCGGAACTCCCCCAGGTCAAAATAAAAATCCTTTTATAATTCCCCATTACCTGCACATGAAGTTCGGATCCTGGGCTTAGCCAAGCATTCATGGTCCCTAACTGGTCTGGCCTAATCTATAACATAAAAAACAAATTTCATACTTGAGCCATCTCTCTGAGCAAAGCTGATCCATTCAAATTCCTCAAACACACCCTTCACTTCCGGCTTCTTGGCTTATCTCACCTGTTACGGCACTGGATATGTCTTTCCCTCTCTAGCTGTAAAAATCACATCCAGCCTTTAGGCTTAAGTTCAAATCCTACCACTGCTCTCTGACATACTTCCCCATGGCTGCCACCTAGCAGCCACCCTGCAGGACACGTTTCCTACCCAGAACACCTGGCCAGCGCTAAGCAAGGGCCTGGCCTTTTTCCTTCCCTCCCCTGGTCCCCTCTGTGTTCACCTCCTACAAAGCTGTTCTTAGCTCCCTGGAGCCTCTGGGTCCAGCCCACTTTGTTCTCTGATCATTTGGGCAGTTCCCCTGGCTGGCTGGCAACCTCTCCTTAAGAAGAGCAAGCCTTCTATTTTCTTACAGGGGCAGTACAAGTTCACTGTCGACATTTTAGAGAAGCAAGGGAAAAACATTTAATCTCTTCTTATTCTAATTGTCAACTCCTTGTGGCTTTTGTAAACGAATCCATCATCTCCTCTTATGCACATAGGTATGTTTTCCCCCCTGGTGTTGGTATTTAACTCCTGAGCAGGTGAACTTCTTATAGTTGTCATCTAGCTGTCACCTCCAACTAGAGCTTGTTAGACTTGACTCTGAGGAACATGCGTATGCGTCTCTGTAATTCCCACAGGGCCCGCCACTGTCTACACACAGGCTAGGTGGTGCGGAGGTTTCTGACGCATGCTCACTTAGAAAGTATTTTGAAGATGTCAGGATGCACTGTGCACAGTAACCTATGTGAAAATCTGTTATATAGAGATGAATTCTTAAGAAGGGCTCCACATTGTATGTGTCAAGTGGGTCATTCTTTGTTTCTTATTTGCCACTGGGCGATTGATTGAATCCAGGGCCTTCCCATTAAGCTGTCTCCACCTTTCAAAAGGAATTTTAAAAAAAATTTTAAAACAGCATTTCACTAACTTGTTAAATTGCATAAGCTGAACTGTAACTTGTAATCCTCCTGCCTCAGCCTCCTGTCATTATATAGGCAGAAATTATATTCTTTATGAGGAGATCCTGAGCATGTTAGCTTTTTTCAAGTTTCCAGAAAACTTTGGTATAACTATTTTTTTCATTCATAATGTGAGTGTATTCAACACACGGAATTTCTCAACTCCCAACTACAGTGATGCTACAGTTTATGCAAACAGCCTAGGTGAAAATAATGATTTTTGCCAGTTGAATCGAATGCAAAAAATCCAATCCACAACTCAAAAGGAGGCCAAGTATTTCACTCGTGTATCGATTGATGTGTTTCTTGTTTCTGTCTTTTGAGACAGTTCTCATTGTGTAGTTCAGGGTGGCCATGAACGCACTATGTAGCCCAAGCTGGCCTTGAACTTGTGGTGATTCTCTTGCCTCAGCCTCCTGAGTGCTGGAATTACAGGCGTGCCACTACATTGGACAAGGAGGCCCCAAATATTGTAATTATTATTTCCATTCTAATAGTGAGACAACTTGGAAAAGGTCACCCAGTTGCGACAACTACCACTAATAATAATTTGGGTTGGGCCTATAGTTTAGTGCTAGAACACACACTTAGGATAACCAAGGCCTGGGGTTCAATGCCTAGCGCACACAAAATTTTTTTTTTGCTCTTTTCATTGATTGCAGTGTATCTTCACAAAAGTTTGTACAACAAAATAGTTGAATTTATGTAGACTATGATTCAATTTGGAAAAATAATTTGATTTCTCTATTTTTGTCTCCCAGGGTCAGATACTCCAAAAGTAAAATGCACCCTAATGGATGTAGGTATCTGTACTGGCCAGAGGCCTGGGGTACGGAAGCCGACATTTTTCCCGTGTCAGCTCCGCAGTGACCCTGGGAGATCTCTGCAGAAGACAGATGCCCCTCTGGGCTCTGAACAAGGACTCCAGCTGTGCATGCTTCTTGTGAGCGGGCTTTGCTGCCCCTGAGGCCTTGCTTCAGCTGCCCTGCCCTGTGTCTTGTGACTAAGGTCCACCAGGCAAAACCAGACTGAAAGAAAACTGAAGGAAGCCCAGGAAGGGTGTGAAGATTTAACCTGCTGAGTTTTCCCTTTGCAGTTTCCTTGGATTCTGGAAAGCCCATCACCCCCCATCTCCAGTCCTCCCT
>PVLA01020333.1:0-10458 GCA_004027455.1 Hydrochoerus hydrochaeris
AACAGTGCAGAAGAGTTTCTTTTTCCCTGAAGCCTCTCCAGCATTTGTTGCTAGTAGTTTATTTTATCCTGGCCATTCTTTCTGGAGTGAGATGGAATCTCAGTAAGGTTTTAATTTGCATTTCTCTATGAATAATTACGCTGAGTGTTTTTTCATGTATTGATTTGCCATTTGTATTTCTTCATCTGAGAACTTTGTGTTCATCTGAGATGCCAGTTTTAGGATTGAGTATTTGAATTTCGGGAGTCTGATTTTTTTAAGTTCTTTATATGTTCTAGACAGAAGTCCTTTGTCTGAGGGACAGTTCACTAAGATTTTTTTCCCAGTTTGTAGGTTTTCTTTTCACTCTGCTGGAGATTTCTTTTGACATACAGAAACTCTTTAATGGGAGGTGGTACCATTTATTGATTCTGTGAAGTATTTCACATGGAGTTTGGCTCTTGTTCATGAATTCTCTAACTACCCATATGTCTTCAAGATTTTTATGTACTTTGTCTTCCAACAGATTCAGTGTTTCTGTTTTAATAGTTAGATCTTTGATCCATTTTGACTTTGGTTTAGTACATGGTGATAGTCATGGTCTAGTTTTAGTTTTTGGCATATGGAGAGCCAATTTTTCCAGCACCATTTATTAAAAAGACTGTCATTCTTCCAGTGAACATGTTTGGCCCCATTATCAAAGATAAGGTGGCTGAGTGTGTTTGTAGCTGTAGTTGTATCTTTTAATCTATCCTGTTGATCTTTAGGTCTGTTTTTATTCCAGTACCATGTTGATTTTATTACACTAGCTTTGTAGTATAACTTGAAGTCAGGGATTGTGATGCCTCCTGCCTTGCCTTTGCTGCTTAGAATTGCCTTTGCTATTCTAGGTCTCTTCTGATTCCAGATGAATTTTAGGAATCTGTGAAGTATGCTAGTGGTATTTTGATTGGGACTGCATTAAATCTGTATAATGATTTTGGGAGAATGGCCATTTTCACAATATTTGCTCTTCCTATCCATGAACAAGTATTGTTTTCCATTTTCTGATGTCCTCTTCAATTTCTTTTTTCAGGGTATTATAACTTTCCCTTAATAGATATTTTACTACTTTTTTTAGATTGCTTCCTAAGTGTTTCATTTTTTTCGATGCTATTGTGAAGGGTGTTTCTTCTCTTATTTCTCTCTCAGTGATGTTGTTGTTAGTGTATAGAAATGCTATTGAATTATAAGTTTTGAATTTTTATCCTGCTACATTACTGAATTTATTTATTATACCTAGGATAATTTATTTATTATACCTAATGGTACCTAAGTACCATTATACCTTTCAATGGAGTTTTGGGGGTTTTCCATGTAGAGTATCATGTCATCTGCAAATAATGATAATGTAACCACTTCTTTTCCTATCATTACTCCTTTTATTTCTCTCTTGGCTTATTGCTCTGGCTAGCATTTTCAGCACTATAATGAATAGGAGTGGTGATAATGGACATCCTTGTCTTACCCTGATTTCAGGGTAAAGGCTTTCAGTTCTTGGCTGTTTAACATGATGTTGGCTGTTGGTTTGTCATAGATGGCTTTTACCATATTGAGGTAAAGACCATTTATTCCAATTCTCTGTAAGGTTCTTATCATGAATAAGTGTGGGACCTTATCAAAACCTTTTTCTGCATCTATAGAAATGATCATGTGATTCTTAACTCTGGCTCTATTGATATGTGGATTACATTTATTAATTTGCTTATGTTGAACCATCCCTGTATTCCTGGGATGAATCCCACTTGGTTGTGGTGTATAGTCTTCTTGATGATTTGCTGAATTCTATTTGATAATATTTTATTGAGAATTTTTGCATCTATATTCGTTAGGGAGATTGACCTGTAGTATTCTTTTTTGGTTGAGTCTTTGCCTGGCTTTGGTATTAGAGTAATTCTTGCTTCCAGGAAGGAGCTAGGGAGAATTGCTTCCTTTTCAATTTCATTGAAGAATTTTAGGAGTGTCTGAATTAAGTCTTGTTTGAATTTCTTATAGAATTCTGCAATGAATCCTTCTGGGCCTGAGCTTTTCTTTGTTGGTAAGGATTTAATTACATTTTGAATTTCATTAATTGAAATTGAGTTATTCAGCAGTTTTATATCTTCTTGACCCAGCTTTGGTAATTCATATGTTTCTAGGAATCTGTCCATTTGTTCTGTGTTATCAAGCCCATGAGAGTAGAGGTTTTCAAAACAGTTGTTGATCCTCTGTATTTCTACAGGGTCTGTATTTATTTCAACCTTTTCATTCCTTTTTGCATGAATTTGATTTTTTATTTCCTTTTTTAAAATAAGATTGGCTAGAGGCTTATAAATTTTATTTATTATTTCAAAGAACCAACTCCTTGATTCATTGATTCTTTCTATTGTTTTCTTAGTCTCAATTGCATTAACTTCTGCTCTGATCTTTATAATTTCCTCCCTTCCTCCCTTGGTCTTGGGCTTGACTTGCTCTTCTTTTTCTAGATGTTTGAGGTGTAGCATCAGTCTGGTTTTTTGTGTTAGTTCTGTTTTCTTGATGTGGGAATTCACCTCATTAATTTGTCTGAGGACTGCTTTCATTGCTTCCCACAGGTTCTGGTAAGTTGTATTTCTGTTTTCATTTGCTTGTAAATATTCTTTAATTTCTTCTTTAATTTCCTTGTTGACCCACTGATTGCTCAGGAGTGTATTATTCAATTTCCATTTGTTTGTGGGGTTTTTGAAGTTTCTTCTGTCATTAATTTCTAATTTCATGGTGCTATGATCCAATAACATGCATGGGATAATTTCAATTCTTTTGCATTTACTTAAGCATGTTCTTTGGGCCAGTATATAGTCTATTTTAGAGAATGTCCCATATGCTTCTGAGAAGAATGTGTAGTCTGATGTTGTTGGGTGGAACACTCTGTATACATCCACCAAGTTGTTTGTTCACAGTGTGATTCAGTTCTATTATTTCTTTGCTGGTTTTCTGTCTAGTTGATCTGTCCCTGTGTGTCAATGGTGTGTTAAGGTCTCCTGTTATAATCGTGTAACTGCTTATTTGAATTTTTCATTTTTGTTAATATTTGTTTTGTATAGCTGGGTACTCCTAAATTTGGTGCATATGTATTTAAGATTGTTATCTCTTCCTCTTGAAGTTTTTCCCTAACTAGTATGTAGTGACCTTATTATCTCTTTGGATCATGCTTGCTTTGAAGTTCACATTGTCTGCAAACAGAATAGCTACCTCTGCATTTTTTTGGGGGGGGGTCCTGTTGCATGAAGTATTGTTTTCCATCCTTTGACTTTCAGTCTATAATTTTCCATTTGGGTTAGATGGGTTTTGTGAAGACAGCATACGGTTGGATGTTGTTTCTTGATCTATTCTGCCGGTCTGTTTCTTTTAACTGGTGAACTGAGGCCATTTACATTAATGGTTAAAACTGATATATATTGGTTTATTTTTGACATATTATCTTTCTGCTGTTGCTTCTCTATCTTTCCATTCTGTTCAACTGTCTGCCTTGTTTAGTGGTTTTTTTTTCTATGTCTGTCTAGAATGTCTTTCAATATTCTTTGCAAAATTGGTTTGGTGGTCATGAAGTTCTTCAGCTGTTCTTTGTCATGGAAGTAACTTATTTCTCCATCCATTTTAAAGGACAGTTTCAGCATACATCAGTCTGCGTTGGAAGTCATTTACCTTTAGGATCTGAAACATTTCACTCCATGCTCTTGTTGACTTCACTGCTTGTGTTAAGAAGTCTGCTGTGATTCTGATAGGCTTTCCTTTATGGGTGATTTGTCTCTTCTCTAGCAGATTTAAGTATTCTGTTCTCATGTTGGATTTCTGGGATGTTGATTATTATATGTCTGGGTGTATTTTTATTTTGGTTATGGCTATTTGGAGCTCTATATGCTTCACTGATTTGTATGTCAGGCTCCATTTTCATGTTTGGGAAATTTTCACCTGTTACTTCTTTAAAAAGCCTCTTGATATCATTTGTGTTGTCATCTTCCTTTTCGTTTATGCTTATCAATTTGTTGTTGCTGTTGTTGTTGTTTGGATCATCTTGCAGTTGTTGAATTGTTATTTCCTGGTTCCTTGTTATTTTTAAAAGGTCTTTCTTTTCCTGTTCACTAGCTGCAATCTTGTCTTCAATGTCTGAAATTCTATCTTCACTTTTGTTCAGGTGCTTTTGCCAACTTTTGGTGGAATTTTTGATTTCCTGTATATCTCTTTGAAACTGCTTCATGCATTCTGTTTGTTTCTTATATTGTTCATTCAGGGTTTTCATCTTTTTGCATTGTTCCTTTAATTTTTTAACTATGTTCTTTAGATGTGTTCTGCATTTCTTTAATTACCTTTATCATTTCTTTTTTTACCTGGGTGATTATTTCTGATCTGAGTTCTTTTATAGCTTCCTGGAGTTGTTTCTTTACTTCAGTAGTTATCATTTCAGGAATTTCAGGTGTATGGCTTACATTTTCTTCTTTGTCCATTTCTCCTAGGCTTGCTTGGGATGGGCTGGAGGTTTGAGATTGCACTTTGTCATTTTGTCATTTACCTATATTTCTGGGTTTTGAGCAATGTTCCAAAGCTTCCCTGTGTGCTTGGAATCACCTCACACACCTTCAGCTCCCAGGAAAGAATCTCCTAGAGATTTTTAAATAAGTTCTCACTGTCTCATTATTTTTTATCAATAAAGAAGGAGAGAGAAATAATCAGAATTGATTGTTACCATGGAGGAAGGAATCAAAGAGAATAAACCAGAAACTTTTTTCATTCTGCACCTTTCAGTGTCTCTCTAATTTCCATATTCAAGTCTAGAAAAGGATCTAAATTTTAGGTCCATAAATTTTGATGTCACTTAGCTTAAACAAGAAATAATAAAGATAATGGAAGTAGTTTTCTCCACATTTCTTCAAAGCAAGTACCTTCTTAGTTTATTTTTGTTTTGCTATAACTCATGTCATATATAAAGGGTAATTTATAAAGAATAAATATTTATTTTTCTCATTTCTCAAGGGTGGAAAGTTCAACCTCAGGTTGCCATTATCTGTCTGTTGGAGATTAGCTGAAGATTCTCAATGTGGCAATAAGTATCAAATGAAAAAGTGGAGCAAGTTAGCTAAATTGGGAATTGTTTTCCCTTTTAAGCCATTAATGTAATCATAGGACTCCACATTTGTGTTATCTACTAATCATAATTACCTACAATAATTCCATCTCCAAATATCACAAATGTATGGTCTTGGTGATTTTGTTTCTACTTAAATCTTGAAGAACAAAAGCATGCAATGACAGATCTTCCACATACTAATATATATATATATATATATATATATATATATATATATATATATATATATATAAAATTTCCCTAGATAAGGACAAAAGGGAATTAGCATTTAACTTATTCTATTTTAAATATCAGTAATTTTAAACCAATGCTTTTTTATCTTTACTGGTGAGTACCTACTGACAATTCAGAGTGCAGTGCCTCTGTGTAAATAAAGGAGTGTGCAATTCTTTTTTGTGACTGGTTATTATTTTGTTTTTCATTAATTGTGCCAGTCTTTCAGTAATTGAAAGATGCTCCTTTCCAAGGAAGAAAGAATATAATTTAGAATACAACTTAGCTTATATTACAAATAGATGAATGAAAAACGTTTTGTGTGCATGTATATGTGAGAATAAGAATAAATGAAAATAAAATGCTTTGGGCACACCAATTATTTCTTTTGTCTCATATATGTCCAAAGTACTTCCAAAAACAGAATTTTCATTGTTTGTGTCAATAAATCTCTGAGTCTGAATGCCTTGTTCCACTCTTCACACAACATAATTAGTAAGCTGAACAGGATTTGTAGCAGACTCAGGTGTAGAGATAATGTTTAATCAAAAATGAGACCACTTCTAGTGATTTGATTTGTTTTCTGTTGCAATTGTGAACTTTCACTGGTGAACACTCCTTTAGATTCACAAAGTGAAAACAGTTTAAGAGGTGTTAGTTTTGTTTCTCTGAAGATGGATCACTGTTTTCTTTTTTTCTAAAATATGATTTGTATTTTCTATTCTTTTATCTATATATGTATGTAACTGTCATGTGTCTATCTATTTTTGATCTGAGCAACATGATTTCATGTGAAATTTCTATCTCATTTTGAGCACATATACTATTTATATAAGCTCAGAAACCTCTTCATTAAATATTTATTACTACATGCCAAACTCTATGATAGATGTAGAAGACACAATGTAAACAAGTTATGACATCTCTTTCCTCATGAAACTCATAATAAAGGAAGAGATCATTAGAGTGCATAACTAAAAGTATGATAAAATGTAAAACCAATCTCCAGTAACTGAAAACTGAAGACATGTGTGCATATTAAACTGGTACTGGTTAGTTGATTACAAATAAATCACATCAAAGTGGAAACTGAAAATTTTTCTGTAGCAAAAATCCATCATGCTTTGAATAACAAAAGTGTTTAGTAGGTGTTTTTAATTTCTGTAGATAACTGTAGATAAAAGAAATAGGCATGTAGAAAATGGCCTAGTATTGTTGATAATGTAGGTATAAAATGACAAAAGATCTTATAGATTATGGGTAAAAGTTTGTATTTTATTCTAATGGAAATAAAAAGTATAAAATTTCATTTTCTAACTATGAATAGTCAGGCATTGACACACAATTATGCAGGAAAAGACTAATAATTCAGGTGACATACAATTGTGGTTTGAATTAATATAGTGGTTTTATAATAATGAACAGGACAGAATATATTTGAACTGTCATCAAAATAACTACATATTAAAATATATTGTACATTTCAGTTCTTATTGCTCTTTCAATTTTTATTTGTATTATTTTTATACTAGGGAGACAATATGATTTTTATTAAACTGAGTTTGGTTTATTTTACTTATGAGCATTTTTTGGGCCTAGATCTTATGATCTGTACAAGTACTTCTGAGATAACCATATGTAATATATTAATTAGTGTTAATTTCCTACTATTTTTTGAAATTCTGTGTCATTTCTATCCTTTTTTTCTGTTTTGCTTTTTAAAATAAAAAATAATTACATAATACCTTGGTTTGTGAGCATAATTCATTCTACAACATGCTTATAAAGTACTTGGGATAACACTTTATATCAAAGCAATTTTCCCCATACCAAATAATGGAAACTTGGATGATTCATTCCACAACTTGCAAATGTTCTTATAAAATAATAATTAAAACATTGTAATATAAGATAATAAAGAAAATAGAAAAGAAAAAGAAAAAGTAAATTAACCTGAACTTATTTATAAAAAACCTTGTTACTGCTATGGCAGAGACAAGAGAGAGGAGGGTTGTTTTGTAGGATGACCTATCACTAGGAGAATCACTACTATTAGCTCATTGGAATCTTTATCATTTTGTTCAGCTTTAACAAGGAACCTACCTAGTGACAGTTGCTTTTGCCTCCTTTTGAGGATTTTGCAGAAATGCATTAAAAAGATTCATCTCTTACACTACTATAGCATTAGTGGTGCTTCTAGAAAATTTTCAGGTTCCCACATTTTACACATCTCCCTAATTTCACTGAGGTGGAAAATTTCTGTCTTTTTCTCCTCCTCTCTAGACAATATCTCCTCATAATGATCACTCACAATCTCATAGTATAAGCAAATGCACACACATAAGAAAGAAAAAGAGAGACAGAGAGATAAATAGAGAAAAAGAAAGAGAAAGAAAATGAGAGAGAAAGAGAACAATTGGCTCAGTTATGATCATATGATATTTGGTTTCACATAACTACTCACATTGCAAAACACTGTTCATTTTTCAAGTTAATATTTTTGAGAAATGTTTGCTCATCTTCAGAAGCTTGCCAAATAAGTTACTCACAATCCATGGTTTTACTGTATTTAAAATGAGCTGGTCTTCTTTGAGAACCTGATATCTAACATATAGGTATTATTCTTTAGTACAACTTCTCAAAAACAGCACTACTGGAGTTTTATGATAGATACAACGTTGCTGTGAGCAGGTGTCCTGAGCATTGCCAAATCATTGGCTTTTATGCACTAGATACCAGAAAATCTGCAC
This sequence comes from Hydrochoerus hydrochaeris, assembly GCA_004027455.1. Lineage (NCBI taxonomy): Eukaryota > Metazoa > Chordata > Mammalia > Rodentia > Hydrochaeridae > Hydrochoerus > Hydrochoerus hydrochaeris. The sequence continues at coordinate 8,086 of PVLA01020333.1, forward strand.
CATTAATACCTGTAAAACACACACACACACACACACACACACTCCTATTTGGGCAATCAAAAATAAGTCCAGACTTTGTCCAGTGTTTCATTAGAGGCAAAGTCTACTCTAGTTGTGAACCACTTTTTTATAGTAATAAATTAATATCTTCCCTTTGGAAGAATAGTAAGTAAAGAATGAAAATAAATGTTAAATTTCACTCTAGTGAAACAGGAAAAAAGTTTTAGAACCACAGGAATCAAGAAGGGTAGTACAAAATAGCACTATTATGCTTCCACAAAATACAGGGCAATTTTTTTCCATTTAGGCTATTGTATTAATAGTATTGAATGGCAGTTTTTAAATGGTGAGTCAAAGAGTCTTATAATGATCTATATTTTCTCATTTTTTCATCCACTCAACAAATGTTTATGAAGTTCTTACTCTATGGCAAGCATGTTTTAGATATTGAGAAATAGTCCTAAATATCATATAAATATTTTGTTTTCTCCTGGAACTTAATTCCAGTTAAGAAAGACATCACAGAGTCATAAATGTTTAGAACTGAGCCAAAAAATTCTCACATCTGTCTTAATTTATAATTTTTTACTAAAAAAACTGGAAAATTTCCTAGCTACTTTGTTTTGATGCAGACATATAGGATATTGTATCTATTTCTGAAAGTTACTTTCTAGTTTCCTGAGAATTGTAAGTGTGTTTGTATTATAGTCAATCTACAAACAAGACCACATAAACTATTTCTGTGTGTACACATTATTTTAAAAACTAGTGCAGATTTTCTTCAAATATAGAACATACACCCAATGTAGACTGACATCTTATACAATACATACTATATGAAATGTGCTTTGAATATTCACAGACAGTCATTTTCCCATATAGTTATAGCACTTTGGAGCAAGGAGGAGTAGTTGTTATATTGGCATTAATATTAAATTATGGTTTAGAAGTGGGGGGGTGAAAGAGGTTGATCAAGAAGGGAAATGTATTGAGAGAGAGAAAAACAAAAGCATGGAATGATTTGAAATAAAAAACCAGTTATCTACAGGATATTGGAATCTTCTTATAAGATTCTGAACAGGTTCTGAGATACAGTGATATGTAAGAATGATATGTAAGAATTTCCTAAAGCTATCCATGGAGCCAAGGCCATGCAAGGGGAATACCAGCACACCAGCACTTGCTAGAGAAGAGTTTAAGACCATCACTCACAGTGGTTAAGTGCCCACCCAGCTCCATAAAACACTAATGTAGCTGGATACAAAGACAATACTCAAAAATATATAGCATTCCATACACTATCAAAAAAACCACCAAGAGAGAAATAAGAGAAGCCACACCCTTCACACTAGCATCCAAAAAAAAAAAGTGAAATACTTAGGAATTAATCTAACAAAAGAAGTAAAAGAGCTATACAGGGAAAATTATAATACCCTGAAAAAGACATCCATTGTTCATGGATAGGAAGAACAAATATTGTGACAATGGCCATTCTCTCAAAATTGTTATACAGATTCAATGCAATTCCAATGAAAATACCATTAACATAATCTCATAGATCTAGAGAAATCACTCCTAAAGTTCATCTGGAACCAGAAGAGACCTAGAATAGCAAAGGCAATTCTAAGCAGCAAAGGCAAGGCAGGAGGCATCACAATCCCTGACTTGAAGTTATACTACAAAGCTACTGTAACAAAATCAACATGGAACTGGAATAAAACAGACCTGAAGATCAATGGCATAGATTAGAAAATACAACTACAACTACACATACACTCAGCCACCTTATGTTTGATAAAGGGGCCAAACATGTTCACTGGAAGAATGATAGTCTCTTTAATAAATGGTGCTGGAAAAACTGGATTTCCATATGCCAAAAACTAAAACTAGACCCATGCCTATCACCATGTACTAAATGAAAATCTAAATGAATTGAATATCTAAATATTAAAACAGAAACACTAAATCTGTTGGAAGACAAAATACATAAAAATCTTGGACTCATAGGGATAGGTAGAGAATTCATGAACAAGAATCTGATTGCAAGTGAAATACTTCCCAGAATCAATAACTGGGATCATGTCTTATTAAAGCATTTCTGCATGTCAAAAGAAATCTCCCGAAAAGTGAAATGAAAACCCACAAACTTGGAAAAAACTGTATTGAACTCTCCCTCAGACAAAGGACTTCTGTCTAGAACATATAAAGAATCTAAAAACGAGACCCCCCAAATTCAAAGACCAAATCCAAAAACTGGCATCTGAGATGAATACACAGTTCTCTGATGAAGAAATACAAATGGCAAAATAATACATGAAAAAACATTCAACATAATTATTCATAGAGAAATGCAAATTAAAACCACACTGAGAT
>PVLA01020334.1:0-10458 GCA_004027455.1 Hydrochoerus hydrochaeris
AATGCACGTGTGCCACAATGTGAGAATTATAATGGTGAACATTACTAGGAACAAAAGAAATTTTAATTATAAAATAAAGCATACAATCAAAATAGCAATCAACTTTTCTAACTTCTCAATGATATTTGAACAGTTGATAATACAATCAAACAGTATTTAAATACTATATTAGTACAATGGAACAGAATTTTATCATATCAACATATGAATTCTATTTCACTGTACTAAGCAAAAGATCACAGTTTTTATGTCCTTCCACTACTCTGAGAAAATACTCATATGTTTGTTACTTGGAAGATAAAGGAAAGACATTTTCTACTGAAAAGACAACAAGGAAAACAAAGGGTAAATTGCTCTCTTAAATCACGGCATACCAGAAAATGCTATGGAGTTGTAGAACTCATATTGTAGAAATCATCCTGAAATGATGGTAGTAATAAACATTGGCTTTAAAAGTGTGAGAAAGTCTAAATAAAATTAAGATGAAAAATGTTGGAAAAAACAATATAATCCAAGCAAGATCGAATACATTTCATGTCATAATGATTAGACTAACATTATCTGTAACCAACATAAATTCATTTTCTTGTTAATGAGGACATTTCAAAATAACAGGCTAGAAAATCTATACATTAAATTTGTCCTTAACAATGCACAAAAAGGGACAGAAATATAGCTCAGTGGCACAGTGCCAGCCTGGCAAGTATGAGGCCTTGAGTTTTATTTGTGATACAAAGAAAAAAACCATGAAAATAAAAGTTTCTGCTGTTAATACAAATAATCAGTTCTTCACACAACTGGCATCTCAAACACTCATATTTTGATTTTCTCTTTTTACAAATGTGTAATCTACATATCAACTACCTGCACAACTTAAATTTCTTAAACATACCCTGATTATCTTTTGTAAGCATTGAACAACTGAATAACAAAAATTGTTTTCAAATTTACAGGAAGAAATAAACACAAACAGAATGTAGGTTGAGTTATAGAACAAATTTCAACAAAAGTTTGAAGAATAAAACCAAATATTATCTTAGAATAATAAAATAAAAAAGATATAAAATGATGAAGCTAAATTAATGAATGTGTATAAATTAAATTACATAGTTCAACTAAATATAAAATTAAGAGCATAAAAGTTAAAACATTTTCTGCTAAAAACATTGTTAAGAATATGATTTTTCATGTCACAAACAGAGAAAATATTCACATAATATGTGTTTCAAGGTGAGTAATTGGTAAAATTTTACAACATTTTTCATTTCTAGAAGAAAAAAAGGTATGAAAAGTCAAAACATTTATTTTTTGGAATAATTACTTCAAAAGAAAAAGAAATCTAAAGTATATATATATATATCTATATATATATATAATTATGCACAAACATAATTCAAATATATTCAAAACAAAACCAGAATTCAATAGAGATACAATTACTGAAATAGAATAAATGAATGAATACAATGTTTTACTAAGAGTTTTCAATAACTTAACTTTCATTTATTATTGGTAAATTTTGAAATTGTAAAATTTATCTGTGAAACTCTGACGTGTGCATAAAAATTTTATTTAAAAATGCCTACTCCAAAAACAGTTTGTTTACTCTAAAAGAAGACAATAGCATAGTTTATAATACATACACAAGACAGAAATTTATTGCAACATAGCATATTCAGCTATTTAAAATGAGAATCTTTAGTGAATAGAAATTAGTTATGTAACTGATGGTATTATTACAAAAAAGTTTTGTGCATTTTTCTATTTATAAATTCCAAAAAAGTCACTGTTGATACATTAATAATGGATAAATATATTACTTAACTTTCAATACACTTGCAATCCTGTATTTTAAACTGAAATTTCATGCTGATAATTTATTATTAAGCCATTGGGTTGAGATAAAATATTATGTATGAAATTTAAGAACTTTAAGGCATGTTATCACTTTTTAAAAGTGTTCAAAACTGCTTAAAATTTTTGTATATTTTTTTCATCTTTTTATTGCCATATGTTTGTTATACATCTTAGGAAACTGGTACTTATATATGGCATTAATCAGTTTTATTAGCAATTGAAAAACAAAACCTAAATTTAAAAAATAGAATGCAAATAAGGTATAAAAATATTTGAAATGTGGGAAAGAAGTAAGTTGCCTAAAAAATAAAAGTAAAACTATTTTTTTAAAAAAGAATATCAAGACCAGGGAGTTAGATCAGCGGCATAAGCCTCTGCCAGCCTGGCAAGCACAAAGTCGCGAGTTCAATCCTCTGTACCGCAAAAGGAAAAAAAAAAAAGGAATATTTCTAATAACAAAATTATATTATAGGAAAATTATTGGGTAACACGTGATATTAAATACAAGATGGCTCTTACGTAAGATTTTGAAGATCATACTTTCTCTAATTAATCAAGCTGACAAATCATTAAATTTTCTAGTCTATCTCAAAATGGCATAAATTTTTCTTGCTACATTCTTTAAAGAACTCTTTGGTTCACATCAGTTTTCATTATATTGATTTAGGGAGACATGTGGATTTAAAACATAAAAATATATTTTAATACATAAAAATAGATTTCAGGATCAAACATATGCTCAGCTTCTATATTCTTTATTTTCTTTATGTGGGATTTTTATGTGTGAAACAAATCTATAATGTTTGCCTATTTCTGAGCAAAATACTGCTCAAAGTCATCTGAGGAAAAGTTATTTGTAATACCTCTGTCACTCTTTGCAGTAAACCTGAATAAGATTTTGCAGGCAACTCTCTTGTTTAATTGATACATTAAATAAAAATATATGAATATCAGCAATTATTACCTTTGCCAGGGTAGTTTATATGCTTTGTAAAATTCTTTCAAATAAGAATTGCTCCATAGGCTAGTTACAATGCATTTGTGAAATAAATACACTAGAAAAAACTTTGGAATCCAGCTATAAAACATTTTCTAGTTGATAAATCTATAGAAAGAAAAGGCAATGATTGCCAAGAATAGCATAGACAGTCATTTAAAATACACAAAGTACAGTACCAGTGATTTAATGAGTGAAACGTCTTTCTATCATTCAAATCTTGAAGAATTAATGAACTTTTCAATTTTCCTCACATTATCTTTGTCTCTGTCTATTCATATGTGTAAAAATGTACAAACACATAAGCAAACTCAGGTTTTATTACTTAACTCTGACATGCACTGCCCACTTGGGATACTCGGTCTGGCCTCTTTGCAGAAATTCAAAGCTCTGGTTGGAGTCCTTTATGATTCCGCTACTCTTGCATCCTTCATGTTTATAAACCCAGCACAACATTAATAATACCAAGGTAAACCATGCATTTGAGTAGTAGACAGTCTTCTTTTAATTATGACTAAAGAGGCCTTCAAATACATGGAATATGAGAAGAGTAAAAAGAATCACAGAGAACCAATTGACTAGGAAGGTCTTCTGTGGCACGCTGCCATGAGATATTCTTCTTAAAGCATAATCTTTAATTTGTGTACTTTTGAGCCAGGAAACCTGCAAACAGTAGATTCCTGATGATTACTGAGAAGCCCTGATAGAATATACTTTTTTTTGTTTGTACCAGGAATTGATCTCAGGACCTCACACTAGCCAGGCAGGCACTGTGCCACTGAGCTAATATCACTATCCTAGATTTGTCTTCCTTTAAGCTAGTGTTTTCTGTAACATGCTTCCTTTTGCTCCAAATTTAGAGGCACTTTCTACCTGGTGAAACTGAAATTATTTCAAATGGGCTCTTTTGTCTTGTTTCTCACAATAACCTGGTGGAAAGCTGTCAGAAGTGTACCTCACAAACTCTGAAATTCTGCAGATTAATTTGACTTGAAATTTTTTTCTACCAGGTTTCTTAGTCCACTGTACTTAATTTAAGTTTCCCACAAAGCCCAGGACCTGAGCAAAATGTAGACAAATTTTCTGCCAGAGCAGAATACATATTTTCACTAAACCAACTGCCAATGGAGTCCTTGTTTCCAATAGAAACCTCTTCAGCCTGATCTTTACAGACTGCCTTTCTATCAGTGTTTTAGTATTTGGAACCTGTTGAGACTTTCTTTTCAAGTTGTCTTACAGGGTTCTACAGCTTCACTATCCAGAATCACTAATCAGTTTCAAATTCTGTTCACAAACTAATTCCAAAGTCTTATGAACCTGCTGGTTAGATAATCATAGGAAGAACAACACTACACCCAACCAAAATTTTTATTATTCACTTTCTCATTATTGCAAACAAAATAAATGAGGCCCACAACTTAAAGGTGGGTAATTTTGTGTCATGTATTCAGCTCATACTTAGTTGGCTCTAAGAAAACAAGTTACATGGCATGATAGATAAAAAACTGCTTGGAATCAGAGCAGAGAAAGAGATAAACTTCCACATTATGCATTCAGCAACCCTCCCCTAACAAGTCTCCCACTGCAGCATATTCAGCTTCTAAACTCATTAGGGTAGGAATCAACTGATAACCATAATGTCCCCTAAAAGTTCCACCTCTACGCATGTGAGAAAGCTGGAAGTCATTCTTGATCTAAACCATAACAACTCTATCTATTTTATAATAAAAATATATATATACAAGGATCAGCCTGAGTATCTGTTTACTAAAGTTTCCTTCAAGTTATTATCCTTAATAAAGCCACTGAGTAGCAAATATCATCCCACTTGATGAATAAAATCCATAATATTAAAAAGTGTTTCTTCTCCTCAATGTGTATTGCTCTGTTTTTAAAGGTTTTCCTCTCTGAATTAGTCTTCTATTCAAATTTTCTACATTTTCTGATGATTGAAAGGAGCTTAAGGAATTATCCATTAAATTATTTATTCTAGTAACAGATTCACTTTAAGTCAGTTCTAAAATTAATATTCTTTTCATTTATTATATATTAATTCATTTATTTTGAAGAAGCTTAACAACAAAGTAGCAACCAAGGAAAGGATGAGATATATTCTTCTTAGTTCTTAGGAAATATGAAATATTTTCAATATTTTAAGTAGTCCTTAAGGCATTCCACTCCTGCCTTCCTCAAAAGAGGAAGCTGGACAGTTAATAACAAGAAAAAGATATCTATTCATTGGTGTAGAAAGGTACCATTGTGTGAACAGAAAGCAAGAAAGTTGTCATCTGAAAACAAGTGAAGAAAGTCTAAAATAGACTCTTCTCTAACATCTTTCAAAGGAAACCAAATTTTTCTATGATTTAACCTTGACCTTTCAGCTCTGTTGTAATCAGGGGCTTGCAAAGAAAACAGGATGATCCAGAACACATAATTGATACTGTTATTTATATTGGTCACCCAAGGACTGAAATACAAAGAAAGTGCAGGAAATCTGACCAAAACACTAAAGACCTAGAAAATCCAGCTGAAGGCCTGAATCCCATGGCAATAACCTGCATGACTTCAGATGAAAACCTAGAGCCCATGACAATGACTCATGTAAGTATACTTAAGGAATCTATGCTGTGAAGGCCCAAAGGTCAACAGTAGAAACCAGAAAGTCTATGCCAGTGGGATGAAGGATCTATGGCAGTAGTGTGAGGATTCCGTACTGGAGCCAGGAAGCAATGTTCAAACTAAGGACCAGGGCTTCATGAAAAGTACTACAGCCATCCTCAGAGATAACGAGGTCCTGAGCCCCTTTAATGAAGGGATCAGCAAAGTTCATATCAAGAAAAAAGTTCAACAAGCTCCTCCAGGAGAAACCATAGCAATAGAACCAACAACATCGCACAACACAATGGAGAACTAACAGCATTAAACTCTTACACTCCAGGTCTCCTTTTTATCTTGGCAACAATCCTCGGGTGTGCCCTGGTGAGCAGCTGGGGACACAGCAAGCCACTGGCACACCATGGTGAGAACTATCAGTGACTCCTAGGCTCTGCATCATGTTGGAACTTTGGGTGCTGGAGAATAGGCAGCCTACTTGCTACCCTGGTAAGCAGCTGGGGCCCTGCTGGTGTGTGGGCTAAGAATCAGACATTGATCCATACCCCTCCCCATTGGCAAGTAGGTACTGGTAATCTGAGTATTTTTTGGAGGATGAATGTATACAGCGTGGCAAGTAAGGAGGATTTCCTTCTACCATCTCTTTGAAGTCAAATATTTCTATCATTGTATTGCTTAGTTTTGATTAATGTTACTGCTTTGTTCAATGTTCTGTTTTTGAAAGGTTGATATTTCCTTCCATTTTCCTCTGCCTGATTGGGGGAACAGCTAGTGTGAACAAAATGATCTGTACCATTGAGCCCATTGCTTGTGTCCTGGGGACCTGCTCTGTGGTAGTTTTATTGCAGTGTGGTCTCATGGGTGTGTTCTGTATTGTTCTGCTGTATTTTGCTACCTTCAAAAAAAATAGTAGATAAAAAAGTAACAAAATACCTCCAAAAATCTCCCAACTCCACCAAAGCTGATCCATGGATCATGGATGAGGAGAAACTCAAAAACAAGGCAACAGAATTATATAAGGTGATTAAAAGTATATAACAACAACAAAACAAGTCAGTAAGGTACTGAGCAACCTGAAATAGGATATAACTAAGCAGATAATGGACTTAAAAAGTAAAAAGAAGAAAAAATGTTCTAGAGGATATGGCTGCATGTATGTTTAAGTGGGTAGAATTGATAACTATGTTGCTAAGTTGTTACTGGATCATTGAACTTCTTTGCAGTCTCACTGTTTGAATGTCCACTTTGTATGCTTTAATTTTGTAACTTTAACAACTAGGTCAAAGAAGACAATATGTAATTTATCAACTAGTGATTTCTTACTGCTTTTTTTTTCTGAAATTCTGTATTGTTTCTACCCCTTTTTCTGTTTTGCTTTTTTTTCTCTTTAAAAAAAAATTTAAAAAAATAAAATAAAAAATAAAAAAAAAAATCCAACCCAAAATGTGTCCAGTGGCAAAAATGTAATGATGTGCTGAATGGAAAGTTGCTGACCATAATACTTTTCTTCCTTAACACATTTTAACACAGTTTGTCATTTCCTTTCACAGATAACTTGTTGCAGTGGATTGGGAACTTGTGGTCAACTTAAACACCAGCTGAACTGAATAAATGTGGTCCTCAGCACTGATGGCCCACCTGAGGACTGTTGCCAGCATAAAAAGCCACCTGGCAGGGAAGAGTGGTTTTGTGGGTGCTCCTGAGTTTTGTTGTTGTTTGTAGCCCTTGGTTCTCCTGAGGAGATTCTCATGCTGGTTCCACTGATATGAACTTGGCTATTATCATCAGAGGAGTGTGGGGCCTTGTTGCTGAGAATAGCTGTGCTTCACTTTGGGGGAGCTCTGGTCCCCACACTAGGCATCACTTACTGGATCCAGAGAGAAAGGTGTGTGCTGTGTAATCTCCAGAAGCTTATCTTGCTGGCTTCCTGATAAGTACTCATACACATTATTGACATCATTTAATATAAATAAATCCTATACAAGGAAACAAACACAAGGTTATCAGTTTATAAATACATGCATCCATCTTTACATGATAAATTCTAAGTCTTTATGTGTCTGTCTATATTTCCTCTTTTTATTAGGATATTAATCTTATTAGATCAGGTGACTGTTCTACTACACAGTGACTCTATGTCAACCAAGTATCTGCCAATTACTTTATTTTTACCCAAGCTCACATTCTGAGGTGTTGGAGATTAGGATTTCCTGTTTCCATTAAGATGGGGGGAGGGGACAGAATAAAACATAATAAACCATGTAAAATTCGGAATTCCTTTTTGAATTTATTTTGCATTTTAGAATATTATGAAGCAAGTCTCTTCCAAAATATTTTCTATCTACTCCTTTAAGATTTCATGTTTCTACAGTTTATGGTTGGATATGTTAAGGTTACTTTTTACCAATTTTCATGTTTTTGGCTACTTCATTAATATTGCCTGGTCCATAAAAATTTGATTTTTCATTTTATTTATTTATTTACTTATTTATTTGCTGTAGAATGCTTCTGGGCCTTGAATGTGTCATCTATGTTTTATATAAAAATTTGAGTTGTAGAAAATTGTACTTAATTGTATTCATTCGCATTTCACCCCTTCTACAGCATATCATGTCATGCTTTGTCAGCAACTCATTGAAAGTCATTATTTCCTTTTATCTAATGCATTAAAGGCACATCATTTTTCACATTTAAGCCTTGGTAACTCTTATTAGTATTACACATCTGATTGGCTGGGAATTTAGCTCAATGGTATAAGCACCTACCTGGCAAGTGTGAGGTCATGAGTTCAATTCCAGCACCAAAAAATATTGTACATCTGTATCTTTAGTGCTTTTTATAGATTAACAGTAAAGAAATCACTTACCCAAATTCACTGTGTTTATTATAAAATAAATGAATGCTTCAGCTCTTTTCACACTATGGCAAATATTTCCTTCATTTAACCCATGCAGAAAACTTCAAGGAGACATCTAGGCTTTGGTGAATCTTGTTCATTCATAAAACAACCGAGAAGAATTTGCTAAGAAATACTTTTACTTCTTTGTAATGCTGCTGTAAAGTTGCATGCTGATTTTTTATTCCTATATAATCTTAACTATTCACTTGTAGAAGCCATAAAATATATTCTAAAATATGTGCTGCATGCAGTATTGCTATTCAAACAGAAGGAGTGAACATAATTGCTTACTTAGATTAAGCAGGTCTTTCCAATGTTAGCATTTATTGGATACATTCACATATTGTAACAGGCTTTTAAAAAGCTTGTAAGTTAGTAAATAAAAAATATGTTCTCAAATTCACTGGTGATTGGAGTACATTAAATTGTTTTATAAGTGTATGTTTCTATCTCTTTCTTATAATTTATATTCAACCTCTGCTTGAGTTTATATTAATAGTAAGTTTACTAATTTGAGCTAGGCTTAAGAGCCACTGTTTTATATGAGTGTACTTTTTGTGTCATATTTAAGACTTCAATATCCGAATAATTGACAACATTTAATATCAGTAAACTCAATAGATAGGCTACAAAATTAACACAAAGATATAAGCTTATGCTTTAACAGTAATGAGAAATTATAACATGTTATTTTTTCGATGTATATACTTCAGTACACTAAATTCATTCTCAGCTTTGAGAATGAAGGTAGAATTTTTCTATATTCTCATAATACTGCACAAAATTTAACTTCATATATTTCCATGTATTTCTTTGCTTGTTAAATAGCAAAAAATAAAGTCAATAATAACTAAAGTATGTTTTCAAGCATGAAACTCAGAAACATTATAAAGCCATTTAAAAACATGACTCTTGTTTTTTTCTGGGCAAGAAAGAAAATATATTACATGCGAGTGGAAACTGTTCCAATATCATTCTTGAAAGAAGAACATAAGAAGAGAATGAAAAAAGCTGAGTAATGCAACACAATTTGAAAATATTATTCCTACAGAATTCAGGTTATGAGTGATAAAGAAAAAAACCAGCTGCAAATCAGACTTGTCATCAGTGAATAAATAAGTCCTAGCCTGTGTCTATAAAGCCACCTTGGGATGACAAGTTTCTCAAAACAGTGAATATTTTCTCCAAATAGAGGATAAGGTAAAATTTTACTTATTTTAGCAAGACTTTTATGGTTATTTGGGGTAAGATTAAGCTATTTAGCATTAAAGAACAATGCCTTCCACTACTATCTGTATTAATTACTTTCCTAAGATCCACAATACATAGAAGGAGAGGTTTATTTTTGGTTGTGATTCTCATGGGTACAATTGATGGTTGTATGGTTCAACTGCAAAAACAGAAGTGAATAAAGTCATGGCAGCAGAAAACTGCTCAGCCTAGTGTGGCCAGAAAACATCAGGGGAAAAGAGTTAGAAAGAACAAGGTAGCAGATCTAGGCCCCAACATCCTGCCCCTATCTATACTCCATCCAGACATACCAAAAATGTTTCACTAATTGCCTGTTTTTTTCTTAGTCAATAAAGTTTCACATCAGATTAACAGTCACTGTCCACTCTTTATCAACTTGGCATCCAAATTTCATACATCCCCTTAAACCATACTTAATATGCAAGCAAATGCAATCAGTTAATTCCCACTAATTTGACATGAATATCTTGTGTACAACACAAAAAGCAAGAATCATTTCCCCAAATTTTCAAACACTGCAGCATTTTGCAAAAAGGGTAATTCCTTACTCAAGTCTTAAATATTCCAGCATTTTTCAAACAGCCAAATCAAAATCTTTTCTGAGACTGAAGGCAAACCTTTAATTGTTAACCTCTGTAAAAATTTTTTTAAAAATTTAAAAATGTGTTACCTAATTCAAAAAGTACAATTGCACAAGGTAAGTATTTTGATTGCAAAAGAGAAAAATAGAAGAGTAGAAAAAAATTGAACATAAGGAAGTATTAAACCCAGCAATGCAAAAAGTAAGTACTGTAGATCTGGAATTCTGGGAACATGAGAGTTAGGTTTGAATTTCATAGAG
>PVLA01020335.1:0-10457 GCA_004027455.1 Hydrochoerus hydrochaeris
TTTTTTATTTTAAGATGATTTATGGCATTAGGAACCCCAGAGATATTTTAGTGTCTGGCTATTATTTTTTTAAACAAATGAAAACTTTCAAGATTCCAGAGATGCTGGAGCAATACATGGAACTGTTCCTCCAAGGAAATGGTGAGTCTGTCATACAACATAGGAGCTGCAGAGCTCAGAGTCTTCCTCTCACTTCACTGGATACTTGTAGACTCTCTACTTCAGCGGCGTGATTATCATGGTTCCATCCATACTGTAACATAGACCTGTTATATGTCCTCACACTGCTGAACAGCACTAGGACCCCAGAAAACTCTCAAAAACAAAATCAAAATCAGAATAAACAAAACTATATGAAAATGGAGTCAGGAGTAGTGCAACATGTTTGTAATCCAAGAACTCAGAAAGTTAGGCAGGAAGATTGCTTCAAGGTCAAGGCCAGCTTGGGCTGCACACTGAGTTGAAGGTCACCTAGGGTAATATAGAGAGACACTATCTCAAAAAGAAGAATTTTTTTAAAACACTGTATGCATACCCACATCTTCACTGGGATATACCTGGTGAGATTCATAAGGACATATTTTCAGAATTGAGCCACAGATTTATCTTTATCAGTGCTGTTATCAGACAGAGATCAAAGGAGGTCCCATAGAAGAGATATTGGGGATTTGATTCTTGCTCTCCATAGAGGAAGTTATAGAGTTTTAGACATTTTGGGGGGGTTTGATCAAGGTTTCACTGTGTAGTTAATGCTGTCCTTCAGGCACAATGCTCCTGCCTCAGTCTCCTGAGTGCTTATATTACAGGTGTGCACCATCATGTCCATAGTTAAGACTTATGACTTCTCTGACAAACTGTAACTTTCAAAATATGTAGGCAAAAGGCAAAAATAATTTATTAACCAAACTGTTTATACTAATCAGTCAGGAGAATGGAGTGTGAATGCTCAAAAGAGAGAACACTATGATTGGGGCAGGGTTTCCTGCATGTTATTAGAGTATCCTCAAGTTTGCTGATCTCAGATATGTACTCCTAGTGTCATCAGGTTACTTTGTGGGTATATTAAATGTAAGTCATTTGCTGGTGTTTCAAACTGAGAGATCTAACATTCTCTTCATTGTGTCTCTTCATTGAGGATGGAGGTCTGTGTATTGAAGGACAATTTACTGATAAAAGGATTATTGGGTAATTATACTTTTAAGCAGTTTGTAGAATGGAGCAGGTATTGGAACATTCAGTCATTTTTTGTCGTTAGCCGAGGACTTTCATCTACTACTATTTTAAAATTATGACTATTCATTTTCTCAGTTACCAGTTTTTCTAAGCCATCTTATTTTCTCCCTGAGACTTTGACGTTCTAGTTTTAAGGGCATTAGGTATGAGAGTCCCTCTTTTCCTGGTTGCTTTAGGCTTTGAGTTGTAGTCGTGCCTATCTAGTGAAGAATTTAAAACCTTCTCCTAACTGATATAAAGGAGGCAAAGGAAGACCTAGTTTCATGGTTTGAAGAGGCTTCAAATGACATTATACTTGGAAAAATGAGACTTCAGCAAGGTGTTGAAGCTGGGGGACAAATGATATTAACAGTATTTGTCAATGTAGGTCATGTGGTATACTAGGTGAAACAAATTTGTCAGGAAGATATACATAACATGTTTTGAAAATAGCACATGTGAAGATCCGATTGAGCTGGAGAATTGTGGAGATATAAGTTTTATAAGAATGTTAATGAACCAGAGGTAAAAAATTAAAAGTAGAATAAAGTTGCATTTCAAATGTAGAGATAGTGTTGTATTGGCATGAGTTTTTTATAGTTAACATTTATATTTGGTTATCCTAATGTGTTTAGTCAACAAACAAGTGCACTCTAAGAACACATATAGTTTTCCCTAGTTCTGTCAATAGTAAATCTGGTGTCATTAGATTTTTATTTATAGTAATTTCCAGCAAACAGACTAACTAAATGTATTCCATGGTTTGGTGTACACTAGGTCAGTGGAACTCTCAACTTTGGCCTCAAAACTTCCACTGTAACTTGTACTTTGTAGCCATGAACACTTTTGTGACTGATTCAAAGGAGACAAAGGAAGACTTGGTTTTGTTTATTGTTTCCTTTTGATTTTTTGTCTTTTGAGATATGGTCTCACTATGCAGTTCAGGCTGGTTTTGAGCTCACTTTGTATCCCAGGCTGATCTCAAAATCATAATAATCCTCCTGCCTCAGCTTTCCAAATGCTGGGATTACAGGAGTGTGCCATCATGCCTTGCTGGATTTGTTGTTTAAAGAAAAATCATTCCTTGATACTTACTTTATTCTTGGAAAATTGGGACTTCAGAAAGTCATGGAAGCTGACAGAGAGCTGGAGTCCTGCATCAGCTTCCAGAGTTATTTGATTACAGGTGTGCACCACCACAGGTAATGATTTTATAAGACATATTGTTAAGGAAACATTTTCAGAAGAGCTAGGAAAACTGAGAAACTGGACCTCTTGTTAGAGTAGGTTACAATGTTTTAGGTGTTGACTAGAGACTGCCAGGAGTAGCTTACATGATGTTTGAAGCCCATTTTGAGATGTAGTCCAGATCTTGGTTTGGTTGTTTGTTTTTCTGTTTCTGACAGTGTCATGGTGTGCAGTTCAGCCTGGCCTTGAGCTCTCTTTGTAGCCTAAGATGGTTTTGCAATTGCAGGATTCCTCCTCCCTTAGCCTCCCACAGTCTGGGATTCCAGGAGTGTGTCCACCCACCTGGATCAGCTCTCTGTTTTATATTTCCATTGAAGTGGGTTATTAAACAATATAGGAATCCAAGCAGAAAAATTGACAAATTTTGGAATTTTATTAGCTAGGCTTGGCAAACAACCTGTAGAACCCTGTTTCAGAGTCAAAATTAGTGGTCCCAAATGGGAAGGTTACAAGGCCTTTTAAAGCAGAAAACTGCAAGGCAAGACATCCTTGTGGAAACAATTTAGCTAGAGACTTACATTAATTTCACTTGATGCCTCTATCTTACTTCTTTGTTGTGCATGTTATTTTTTTTCTCTTGTGGGTGCAGCTCATTCTGCTTTTCTTATGGGACTTGAACCCTTAGTCATTTTTCACTCCTCTGGGTCAAAGACAGGGAACTAGTCAAATATAGGGCACACATTCTTCTCAGTTATGTGAAGCTACAATGCCACAAGATATTATGTTTTGTTTAATACATTTTATTGGTCATTTAAGATCATGTATACAGGAAAACCCATTTTAGTCAAAATTAATTCATGTTTAAAAAGGTCAGCAAAGGGTTCTCAGGGTATTACTTCTGGGGCCTTGAAAGAGCTGATTACTTCTTCTAGTCTTTGCCTTTACCTACTGTGATATATGCAAGAAGTGGCCAATGTCTTGTTTCATCGTGTAGCTTTCATTAAAACCAACATGACATTTCCCCTTTTAGTCACCCTCCTCTTTTCTGAGTATATATTTTCCATCTCCTGTCTCCTGGAACCTAACAATTTTGCTGCTTGAACCATCAGATGACTCACCATAGCTGCAGGATTTCTTACATGTGTCCCATCATTCTGTAGGTACTTCCTGAGTTTGGAGTAAAGGCTGACATACTGACTGTCCACTTAGCACTTTCTTTCTTAACATTGTTCCTCACACCTTGATTACTGGACACCCCAAAAGTTAGTGATACCAGTCTTAAAATTGGAACACTAGGGCTTCATTCTAATTATTATAATTTTCTGCTTATAAGGGCACTTTTAAATATCAAAAGAGACTAAGCACTACTATATATTTTAGTTTATGAGCTATAGTGAACTTATTATTATTATTATTATTATTATTATTATTAGTTTTTTGTAACAGGGTCTAAATATCTAGATCACGTTGGCCTTAAATTATGGCTTTTAACTTGGGGCAATCCTCCTGAGTCAGCCCTCAGAGTTATTTGATTGAAGGTGTGCACCACAACAGGTGGTGATACTACAAGGCCTATTATTTACACTGAGTACCAGTTTTATATCCTTTTCACCTTACTCATTATTGCTATTATTTTAAAAGACTGAGTGTGTGTCATGTTAAAAGCTATGCTATTGCAGAATACTGGTATGCAATGGTTACAAACATTTATTTTTTATATTTTTTCACTTTGACACAGGAATAGGCTATGAATCTCAAAGTGGCCTTGAACTAATTTCATAGCCTAGAGTGGCCTTTAACTCACAACATTCTTTCTGCCTCAGTCTGTGATGTGCAGTGAAGGTACAAAGTTTTATAAGAGAAATATAAAAAAAAACTAGCAGAAACAAACTCAAGTATTATACTTGTTTTGCATCAAGAAACATATTTAGAAATCCTAGTTTGATTAAAAGGTGATATTCACCCCTATTGGGTGGACTTTCTAATAGATGTAATTGTTAAAGTTTTGTTTTTATCAGTGTATATTTGGAGTACAAAATGATTACATTGAACATGAGGAGTTGCTACATAAACATAATGCACTCAATGCTTTTCATTTCTTCCTCTTCTCTCAATCCCCTAACACTCCATCTTCGTTTCCCTTTTGCATTTGCGAAAGATCTATCTCCCAGTTTCCTATTATCTGTCTTTTATTTTGTTCTTGATAGTATTTATACTTTGGGATCCTTATATGAGTCATATATTTTGATGCCTCATGCTTCACCCTTGTTGCTTAAGATTGCTTTTAATCTTTATGTCTCTTCCAATTCCACATGAATTATAGGATTGTTTTCTCTATGTTTCTGAGTACATTGTTGGTATTTGATTGGGACTGCATAGAATCTTTGAAAGAGTTTTGGGTGTATGGCCATTTGACAATATATGTTGTGGCTTTCCAGGAGCAAAAAGACACTTTTGATGTCTAACATGTTCTTTAATATCTTTTTTTATCACAGCATTGTAATTTCTTTTCAGGCTTCCTTTATTTCCTTGGTTAGGATAACTTATAATAATATCATTTACCTTAAAGCAAATCTGTTTTTTTCTGCATCATGTTTATTACCATGCCAATGATTTTTGTATGGTGATCTTAACATTTTGTTATGTTACTGTTATGGTTTGTATCTACATGTCCCAACAAATCCATAGGGAGTAATGAGGGTTGAGTTTTTAGAGGGAGCTTAATCCAGTTTGTGATTGATTGATGGTTCGATACTGCCATTAAAGTGTGAGTGCTACTATCATCCTAGGGACAGTGGCCTGCATGCACTATATGGTACAGAAAGAAGATTGTGGACTCCCTCCCTTTATTTGAACATCTTCTGCAGCCATGAACTCTGCTCTGCCATACCATACTGTTATGGAGGCAGTCAATCATGTCTCGTCTTTTCTTGCCTTCTCTTTTATTTTTCTCTCCTTTTCTCCTTCCCCAATCCCAGTTATTCTTTCTTGGGAGCAGTTTCATTTCCTTTCATAATATCTACTGTAGAGTCTGGATTATTTTCTCCTCTGCAAGTTTCTTTTAGAAACTGTCTTTTCTTTCATTGTCTTTTTTGAGAGAGAATTTCTATGTGTGCTTCAGACTCACTTGTAATCCAGGATGCCATCAAACTCTTGGTGATCTTCCTGGCTTAGCCCCTCATGCTCTGAGATTACAGGTGTGTACCATTATATGGAGCTGTAGCTAAACAAGTTGTGACCTGAAATCTCTACAAATTGAGAGATAAATAAATCTTTCCCCTTTTCATTTGGGTTTCTGGAGTTTTGTATGAGCAATGGGAAAATGAGCTGAGACAATTATTGAAACTGCTTGGTAATTCTAAGAATTTTTTCAACTTCTTTGGGTTTTCAGTCCAAAATATAAAGTCAACCTCCAATGAAGTAGGAGTGCTTACATTCTGATACCCATTCATTTACTTCTGTTTCCATTGCCTGACTTGTCTGGCTTGTTTCATGTACTATGCTGAAAATAGTTGGTAATAGTTGGTATCCTTTTTCCACCTTGACTTTAGAAGGAATGCATTAAAATAAAAACATTATACTTATCAGAATACAAAATACTAAAGTACTTGAGATCATAGGTGTTGCAAAGCATTATCTAAGTGGAAACACAATTGCCAAACAAACAACAGTATGAATTAACAAAAGCATAACAACAAATAAAGTATTTGAATTGGACTTACTGGTGCATGTCTCTGATCCTAGCACTCAGGAGGATCAGGCAGGAGGGTATCTGTGAGTTCAAAGCTTGCCTGGAACATAATATGCATTAAAGGGAAGTCTGAACTACCTACTGAGATTCTACCTCAAGGAGATTCAGAAAAAGGAGCAACTGGGTGGTGAAGTGTTCATCTATGCAAAGCGAAAATTTTTTGCCAGTTTTTGTTCAGATAGTGTACTAAGATGTAGAATAAAAAAAACTCCAAAATATGAGACCATGTAATACAAAAGACCTAGTCAAAAATGGGCAAATGGAGTGAATAAATGATCAATATATTTAAGAAAAAAATTCAATGTCTTTGGTTGGATAAAATGCAAATTAAAGTAACACTAAGATTCCATTACACTCCAGACAGACTTATCACGGTTCAGTAGTTCTAAAAAAAAAGACAAAATGTGCTGACATTATGAAGAAAAGGCAGACCTCCTTCCTTGCTTTTGGGAAGGAGGCTACAATATTTTGGGAATCAATATGCAGTTGTTTAAAAGAACTAAAATTAGAAATTCCACAGGACATAGCTATCCCCCTTATAAGTAATTTCCCTAAAGAGCTCAAAACATTGTACTACAGCAATACAAGCACACAAATTGTCATAGAAACACAATTTTTACATGCTAAATAGTGAAATAGGATTGTATGCTCCTCATCAGACAACTAGATAAAGAAAATGTGATTTCTATACATAATGGAATACTGCTTAGTTTTTAATAAGGTCAAACTTCACACATAGGAAAATTTTTATTCATGGAAATATAATGTGAGGCCAAATCAACCATATATACAAGCTTAAATACTATATGCTAGCTCTTGTTTGAGTAAGGCAAAGTAAAAAGAAAGGGAATCACAAGGAATGGACACAAGGAGACTGCTTAAAAAAAAAGGTTTCCAAGAGATCAAGGATGAGAGGTAAGGGCAAGAAAAATAAGCAGAATAAAGACATGCCATTAGAAGGAACCAAGGAAGCCCAAGAAATGTAACTGTTACCTGCCACAGCATGAGCTAAAACTAATAATATCGAAAAGAATGAAAATGTTGAAAGCAAAATGAGAGTATTGGGGAGGTGGGGAGGAAAGAAGAGTAAAAAAATGGAATTATGTACAGGTTAACATTCACCAAAGTAATTTCGAGGTGCAAGAACTGCAAAGGTGTAATGGGAAGAAAGAAGAAAGAAAGAAAGAAAGAAAGAAAGAAAGAAAGAAAGAAAAGAAAGAAAGAAAGAAAGAAAGAAAGAAAGAAAGAAAGAAAGAAAGAAAGAAAATCTATGTGGGCAAGACACATCCTTCTATGCATCCCCCAGGAAAATTTAACATCACCAGGGAAACATGCGTACCCTGAAGTATAGCAGCAAAACTTAATATACCTAAAACTTGGGAGCTACCTGTATGTTCATGAACAAATCAATAAATAAAAAATATTTTACCTTTAGAAGATGAAGGAGCTCTCTACCATGGAGCAGGTTAAATTTTTTTGTAGGATATGGCTGGAGAGCATTCTACCAAGTGAAACAATGAGACACACATCTCACAGTTTACTTACTGAACCATCCTTCCATTTCAAGTTAGAAGAGCAAGTGTTTGATGACTTTGGTGTTTTATGTCATTATATTGTACATTTTACATATCAAAATTATGGTATACTCTGAAAATATATACAAGATTACTTTGCATATTGGACTATAATATAGTGATAGATGAGGGGAAAATGTGAAATATTTACAAAGGATTGCTATTTTCTACATTTTGTAATATATCATACATTCTGCAGTGCTCTATGGATCATGGTTTGAGCATGTTCATGGCTGGCTGTCCATGAAAGAGAGGGAAAATGTCCTGGTGCTGAGTTATGAAGAACTGATGAAGGTAACCTTTCTTTTGCAGTCAGCACACACCTTCTTACTGCATGTACTCCCTTACTCTGTGGAGCTTGTTTCCTACCTTTCCTGTCAATGTTCAGTGTGCATGAAAAATCACTATGCATGAGATTCATGTTCTTGTCTTTATTCCCTTAATTGTGGTTATCTTTAATTCTGGTTCATGATTTCCTCCCATTTTCTACTCTGTTTCAACTCAAAATATGTAAGACAATATTTCAGCATTGCGAGGCAGAGTGTAATGCTTACAGGTAGCAGGCAAATTTCTGAGGACAGAGCTTGTGATGATGCTAACAACAAGGTGAATTCCAGAGATGTGTCCAGCGGTGCACAATTTCCATGTCACTGACAGAAAAGAAGTGAAGATGCAAAGTCAGTTGATGTGTGCACTCTGACTGCTGTAGTACTAGAGGAGAGGGAACTGTATCATATATTTCTGTAATGTTGAAGTTGGGCACTTTGGATGTTGGATATTAGGATAAATCATCCCATTTTGCAGCATAGAAGGATGACTGTGGTTGATAGGAAAGTAATTATATATTTCTTTCCATTTAAAATGTATTTTATTTTATTAAAGAATTTAAAATAGAATAAAACCAATCAAAACAAAAAAGTCTAAAATATACAGGACTTCAAAATATTAGGAAAACAATAATTTTTACCATAATGCCTTTCCATATATTCAAAATAACTGCCTTTTACTTCAGACACAGTAGTAAGCAAAATAGAATAGAATGGAAACAATAAAAACAAAACAATGAATGCAATTAAGAATGTTAAAACAAGCCATAAGTAAATCCAAAATTACTACCATAATAATTAAATTATTATGGTAAATTAAATCCTTAAATTAGCTTCTCTTGCTATTGAATTTAACATAAGCAAAACAAAAGAAATAAAACTCTCCCCAAATAAACATTGGAAACAATCTAGGACCTCAAAACAACACTATGGTGAATGATCAATGGCTACAGCCTTCAGAAGGAGATTCCAGCTAGATTCCACAGTGCTTGTCATTATCCTCTGAAGCTATGAACGGACACTGGCCCTAAAGCTGCAAAGCCATTGAAACACAAAAGCACCATATGTATCAAATTGCACCGTACATGGATTGCTTATTGTCACAGCCTATGTTTCTCCAGTCACATTCATCAGCCAGCAATGGACGTGTGGGAATTGGTATTTTGTGTTTGCCAGCCTGCTTGCCAGAAGGGACTGGGGTCTGGTTGTTCCAAGACTGCTGGAGGCCCGTGAATGATGCTGGCATCCAAACTGAGATTGTTTGTTCTTGTGCCCATTGTTTTCTTTCCCTCCAGTCCAGAAATGGCCTTGACTCACAGTGAGATGCTTGAATCTACCTGTTTCCAGTCCTCTATGTTTTAGAAGTCATAGTAGAAAGGAACTTCACATCTCCCAGTGCAAATAAATAAGGTTTACCAACAGACAAAGTTGCAAGTTCTGATGGACTGACAGTTAAATCCTATAAGAAAATTGAAGAAAACATAAGATGGACAATCTGGAACCTCTTCAGTGAAATTGAAATGAAGCAATTCTTGCTAATTTATTCCTGGAAGCAAATATTACCATGCTACCAAAAGTAGAAAAAGACCCAACAAAAAAAGATAACTGCAGTCCTATCTCCTAAGGAACATAGATGCAAAATTCTTCAATTATATACTGGTAAGGAGAATGCATCAATTCATGAAGAAGGCTTTACAACACAACGAAGGAATTCATCCCAGTAATGTAGCAATGGCTCACCATATACAAATTAATAAAAGCAATGTGCCATAGCAACATTGTAAGACAACAATCGCAAGATCATCTCAATACATGCAGAAAATGATTTTGATAAAGTGCAATATTCATCATGATAAAAATTATGTAGTAAATAGAAATAGATGTCCATTAACTATCTGATAAAAGCCATCTATGACAAACGAAGAACCAACATCACACTAAAAGGTCAAAAAATGAAAGCTTTCACTTTAAAATCAGGAACAAGACAATTATGTCCACTATCTCCACACCTTTTTATTATTTCAGTCAAAACATTGTGCAGAGTGAAAATAAAAATAATGATAGGAGAGAAAAAATATAATAATAACAAAAGGAAGAAGTTAGAAAACCCTAAAAACTTCACCTGCTAATGGATAGTATTAATAACTGAATTTTTAGTGTAGATAAATGCAAAGTCAAAAGTGAAAAATCAATAGAATTTCTGTGTAGCAACAACTAAGACACTTGAAAGAAAAATTAGGGAAGCTACACTCCTCATAATCACTTTCCCATCAAAAACAAACAAATAAATGCTTACCAGTTAATCTAACAAAGAAAATAAAAGATCTACACATTAAAAATTACAATACTGTGAAAAAAGTAGCTCAAACAAGATATCCAAAAATTGAAAAATATCACTCGCTCATA
>PVLA01020336.1:0-10457 GCA_004027455.1 Hydrochoerus hydrochaeris
CAAGTCAAAACCAAAACTCACAGAAGAGAGAAAATTGTAAAGATTAGATCAGAAATTTATGCAATTGAAACTAAAAAAATACAAAGAATTAATGAACCAAAAAGCTGGCTTTTTTGAGAGAATAAACAAAATTGATAAAACCCTAGCAAACCTTATCAAGAAAAACAAAGAAAAAGCTCAAATCCACGCAATAAGGACTAAAAAGAAGGAAATTACTACAGAGCTCATGGAAATTCAAAAGATCATGAACACTTACTTTGTAAATTTCTAGGCACATAGGGTGGAAAACACAGAGGAAATGAATAGATTTCTAGCAACGTATGAACTACCAAAGCTCAACCAAGAAGATATAGCAATTTTGAACAACCCAATATCAGCTAATGAAATTGAAAATGTAATTAAAAACCTAACAACAAAGAAAATCCCAAGTCCTCATGGATTCATAGTGAACTCTAAGAGAAATTTAGAGATTTAATGCCAATACTCCTTAAACTCTTCAATGAAATTGAAAGAGAAGCAGTCCTCGCTAACTCGTTCTTGGAAGCAAGTATCACTCTGATATCAAAACCAGAGAAAGACCCAACCAAAAAGAGAGAACTATAGACCAATCTCACTAATGAATACTGATGCAAAGATTCTCAATAAAACACTGGCAAATAGAATGCAACAAGTCATAAAGAAGATTATACATCATGACCAAGTGGGATTCATCCCAGGAATGAAGGGATGGGTCAACATGCACAAATCAATAAATGTAATACACCACATCAACAGAGCCAAAAACAAAAACCACATGGTCATCTCAATAGATGCAGAAAAAGCTTTTGATAAAATCCAACACCTTTTCATGATAAAAACCCTACAGAAACTCAGAATAGATGGCATGTACCTCAATCTCATAAAGGCCATCTATGACAAACCAACAGCCAACATTATACTAAATGAACAAAAACTGAAAGGTTTCACTCTAAAATCAGGAACAAGACAAGGATGTCCACTATCACCACTCTTATTCAGTATAGTTCTGGAAATATTAGCCAGAGCAATCAGACAAGAGGGAGAAATAAAAGGAATAAAAATAGGAAAAGAAGAAGTTAAATTATCATTATTTGCATATGACATGATACTCTACATAGAAGACCCCAAAAACTCCATTAAAAGATTACTAGAGGTAAAAAACAAGTTCAGCAGCATAGCTGGATACAAAGTCAACACTCAAAAATCAATAGCATTCCTCTACACAAACAAAAACTCACCAAGAGAGAAATTATGGGAATATTGCCTTTCACAATAGCATCTAAAAAAATGAAGTACTTAGGAATGAACCTAACCAAGAATGCAAAAGGCCTATATGCTGAAAATTATACTACTCTAAAAAAGGAGATTGAAGAGGATATTAGAATATGGAAGGATATTCCTTGGTCTTGGCTAGGAAGAACCAACATTGTGAAAATGGCCATAATCCCAACTGTTACACAGATTTAATGCACTCCCAATCAAAACACCATTAACATAACTTACAGATCTAGACAAAATGCTCCTAAAATTCATCTGGAAACAGAAGGAACCTAGAATAGCAAAGGTGATTTTTGCCAACAAAGGCAAGCAAAGTGACATCTCAATTCCTGACTAGAAACTATACTACAAAGCCACAGTGATACAATCAGCATGGTACTGGCAAAGAACTAGACCTGAGGGTCAATGAACAGATTAAAATGCTAACTGCATGGGAAACACTTCAAAGAATCAACAACTGGGATCTCATATTACTGAAAAGATTTTGCACTTCAAAAGAAATCACCAACAGAGTGAAAAGAAAACTCATAGAATGAGAAAGAATTTTAGCCAACAATCCCTCAGACAAAGAAATTATATCCAGAACATATAAAGAACTGAAAAACATCAAGCCACCCAAATTCAAAGACTCTCTCCAAAAATGGGCATCTTAGATAAAAACACAGTCCTCTGATTAAGATATACAAATGGCAAGTGAATATATGAAGAAATGTTCACCAGCACCAGTCATTCAAGAAATGCAAATAAAAAAACGTTGAGATTTCATCTCATCCCTGAAAGAATGGTTGCCTTCAAGAAAGCAACTGATAACAAATGTCAGCGAGTCTGTGGGGAATAAGGAACACTGCTCCACTGTTGGTGGGAGTGCAGACTGGTGCAACGGCTGTGGATATTAGTATGGAGATTCTTCAAAAAAAAAAAAAAAAAAAAGAAAACTAAGATTGGAAGTTCCATTCAACCCAGCTACTCCTCTCCTTGGTATTTTCCCAGAAAAATTGAAAAGGTCACGTCACAGTGTTATATGTGCACCCATGCTTATAGTAGCACAGTTTGCGATAGCTAAATCTTGGAAACAACCAAATTGCCCATCAGAGTGAATAAAAAAAGTGATACTTTTATACGATGGAATTCTACTTAGCTAAAAAAGGATGATCTTGAGGCCTTTATCGGTAAATGGAGGCAACTAGAGAATATCCTCATTAATGAAATAAACAAGAGTCACATTAGTAAATATCACATTGTCTCTCTAATGTAAAAAATAATATGAATGGACAGAATAATGGTATCCAAAAAGTATAGATATAAAATTATAATAGATATAATAGATATTGTAAAAGGGAAAGGGAAAGAAAGTGCTCTAAAGAATATAACAGTATGTATAGTGTGTAAATAGAGCACCTTATTACTGATCTTTTCTTAGATCTTTGAACAGAAGAGTTTGTACTGTCAATGTTTGAGTGTTTAGCCACTTTTTATGCTTTGACTCTGTAATTTTAAATTACTATTGTTAAATTAACAATATGTAATGTATCAACTAGCAACTTTATGTTAATTTTTTGAACTCTGTATTCTACTTTTCTTTTTGTTTTTTCTATTTTGTCTTTTTAAAAGTTTCTTTTCTTTCCCTCTTAAAAAAAAGGTCAAAAAATTATGACTGCCTAACTATCCTATTCTATGAGGAATGGTTGCATATGTTATTTTTTAACTGTCCAAAAAGTCAAGCCAAATGAGTTATGAGACTACATCATTGAGACCTTGTAAATATCATGAAAAATCCAAGAATGACACATATATGATCTCTTAGAAATGCAAATCTATCAAATGAGAATTCTCCAAAGCAGTATCTTCTCAATAAGCAAGAAAGAATACTTAATGCTATTCTAATACAAAATATACTGTTATAGATATGACATTGATGTTTAAAATATTTGCCTATTAAAACTTACAGTAATAGTATTCTCAAGCTGAAGAAACTTCACAATTGTCTAAGGTCTTGCTAACTTTGTTCTATTTTATGACTCACAATGAAATGTATGACATCTCAGTGATACTGCACAGAACTCCTTGAAAGACTTAGAAACCATGTACTAAACAAAGTGAATAAAATAAATTATCCAGACCCATTAATGATGCACTGAAGACACCTAGCACCCAGTCACAAGACCAGATAGTATATACCTTTCCTCAACTCAGTGTTCAGTGTTGTTCAGCTGATAGCTTGAAATCAAAGTGGCAAAGCTCCAAAACAGGACGACTTTCCCCACCAAATTGAGATCAAAGGGGGACTAATAAAATGTATGTTGGAAATTATAGAGTCACATGAGAAAGATGAACAAATATTATTTTTCTAGATTTTATTATGCTTCAGGCATTTATTATTGAATTCTATAAATTATTTTATTTCACTTCCATTTGATGTCACCATAACTTTTGCACACAATTTATGTTCATTACATTATTTCTTTTTCTTTGAGATGCTCAAAAATGTATGGAGTTGGACCTCTCAGTACTGAGGATTACTGTTACCATCCTAATTTTACTTAATAAATTACTGATCCCTCTAGAAGCCCTTCATTCCCTCGTACTTAGAATAGTTCTGAAATTATAAATAGAGAACTCAAAGGAAGCACTAATAAATAACAGAAACATATGAAGTATAGAACTTATAGGGAGGCCACATGATTAATGTTCTAAAAGCAGAATTGGGCAGAAAACTGTTGCTGTTTAGACTGTTTGAGTGAAAGATATTATAGCAGTGATTCTTGACTGCATTTTAGGACATGGTGAGAGATATGTGTCTAGACCCGATCTTCTACATGTATGTAAATAGTTTTCTTTGCACTGTTTATTTTCTCCCCTTGATGCTTTTGGTCCCTTTGCAAAGACCAGATAATTGAATTGCCTGAGGTTGTTTCTATGTCCTTTATTGTGTTTCATTGATCCAGATGGCAGGTTTTTGACAATGTCATGCTGTGTTTGTTTGTTTTGTTTTGTTTTTATCACCTTAGCTTTGTACAACTTGAAATCAAGGATGCCATGCCTCTGGCTTTGCTATTGCTGCTGAAAATTGCTTTTGCTATTTTGGTCTCTATTAATTCCATATGAATTTTTGGATGTTTTCTCTAGATCTGAGAAATACTGTTGCATTTTTATTTTATTGCAGGAAATCTGTATATCAATTTTGAAAGTAAAGCCATTTTAACTATAATATTTCTGTTGAACCAGAACATGGGATATCTTTCAGTTTTCTGATGTCTTCTTCAATCACCTTTGCCAAGTGACATAATTTCCTTGAGAGGTCTTTTGCTTTCTTGGTTAAGTTAATTCCTAAGTTTTTATTTTTTTCTTTATGCAGTTTTGAATTAATTATCTTCCAAAGCCTTTTTAATTTGGAGTGAAATCTTTTGGAATTTGAACTGTTCTCACATATAACCTTCCTGCTAATTATACTTTTTCTCTATGTTCATTATATTTGTATCACTCTACTTTGAAATTTCTAGGATAGTCTTTTCTAATTATTGAAATAGCAAGTAAAATTCAGAACTGTCTTGGATACAGATTTATTTGCAGCAATAGAGTTATCACTGAACTGAGATTTCTTATGTATCTTCTTGTTTCATGAACACTTCCACTAGTTAATATTCTTGTTTATCTTTGTTTTCTCTAAAGTTCTTGTTCTTCTGAGATTCAAAAACTTTGAACTTTACCAAATGCTTCTCAGTTTACTCTCTTCTTTCTTTCTTTTCTTTTCTTCCTTTTCTTTTCTTTCTTTTCTTTTCTTTTCTTTTCTTTTCTTTTCTCTTTCTTTCTTTCTTTCTTTCTTTCTTTCTTTCTTTCTTTCTTTCTTTTTGCTTTCTCTCTTTCTCTTTCTGTCTTTTCTTTTTTCTTTCTTTCACTTTGTCTCTGCATCTTTCTTCATTTTCTTCTCCCTGTTTACAATTTCCTTCTTTTTAAGAGAAAAACAAACATAAAATTTCCATCTGTCTTCAACCCTGTCTTTCAGATTTCAGATATTTTAGAAGATTTAAAAAATGTCTCTCCTTTTCTTCCATTATATTATTATAGCATGACTTCCTCTTAACTCATTGTACCTGAGATAGCCCTACTTACATATAAGATCACATTCTGAGATGCTAGTGGTTATGACTACAACATAAAAAATCGTGACAATTCAAACCATCTCATTACATTTGTGTGTAATATTTCCCAAGGGTGACTGGCTTAAACATTAGTCAATAAATTCAACACTTGGGAAGTAAATATTATTTTTTATTGATATTATACTTTATATGCAATTAAATAAATTTATAGGTATTGATGTTTTAATTATTGTTTATTGAAAAAAATGTAATATCCATTTTTATTTTTTATTTAAGGAAAATTTTTTAAAAAAGAGAAAAGTAGAATACAGAAATCAAAAAAAGTAGAATACAGAATTCAAAAAAAATTAACATCATAAAATTGCTAAGATACATTACATATTGTCATCTTAACAATAATTGTTAAAGTTACAAAACAAAAGCATAAAAAGTGGCTAGAAACTAAAACAGTGACAGTGCAAACTCTTCTGTTTAGTAACAATAATTTAGTAATATGGTCATCTATCTTACACACCATACATAACATTATATCCTTTAGAGCACTTTCCTTCCCTTTCACTTTTACAATATCTATTATATATTTTAGACCCCATTACTGTCAGTGATTATTATTTTTTACACTTAAAAGACAATGTGATATTTAAAAATGTACGTTTCATTTATTTCACTAATAAGAATATTCTCAAGTTACTTCCATTTACCTATAAAGGCCTCAATATCATCCTTTTTATAGTTGAATAGTATTCCATTGTATAAAAATACCACATTTTTTTCATCCACTCTGTGGTTGATGGGCATTTTGTTTGTTTCCAAGATTTAGCTATCACAAACTATGCTGCTACAAACATGGTGGACATATATCACTGTGACATGACCTTTTCAATTTTTCTGGGAAAATACCCAGAAGAGGAATAGCTGAGTTGAATGGAACTTCCAATCCTAGTATTTTTTTTTGAGGAATCTCTGTACTGATTTCCACAGCAGTTGCACCAGTCTGCACTACCACCAACAGTGGAGCAGTGTTCCTTTTTCCCCACAGATTCCTCAACATTTGTTATAAGTTGCTTTCTTGATTGCAACCATTCTTTCAGGGATGAGATGAAATCTCAATGTTTTTTTAATTTGCATTTCTTGAATGACTGGTGCTGGTGAACATTTCTTCATATATTTACTTACCATTTGTATATCTTAATCTGAGGACTGTGTTTTTATCTAAGATGCCCATTTTTGGAGAGGGCCTTTGAATTTGGGTGGCTTGATGTTTTTCAGTTCTTTATATGTTCTGGATATAAGTTCTTTGAGGGATTGTTGGCTAAAATTCTTTCTCATTCTATGGGTTTTCTTTTCACTCTGTTGGTGATTTCTTTTGAAGTGCAAAAACATTTTAGTAGTATTCAACCAGGGGAGCCAGACTATCCACAAGGGGAGCCAGGCCTGTGCCACTGCTGCAAGGTGAGTTGCAGCTCTCTGGCACTGGCCCAGGAACAGTTTGGAACCATTGATCATGGTGGCTGGGTACCCACCCAGCCCCTAGGCCTCTTGAATAGACTTCAGAGGTTCCACAGGCTTGAGTGGACTGTGCCCAGTAACCTTCATTCAACCAGAGGAGCCAGGCCCATGCCATTGCCACAATGTGAGTTGCAGCTCACTGGCATTGGCCTGGGAACAGATTGGGACCACCGATCCCAGCAGCTGGGTGCCCGTCCAGCTGCCTAGGATACTGGACTAGGCTCCAGAGGTTCTGCAGGCTTGAGTGGACTGCACCAAGCAACATTCATTCAACCCGGGGATTCAGGCCCACCACATGGAGAGCCAAATCCACATGACTCCCAGTAGCAGAGGGTGCAAGAGGTGATTTCCAACACATCCAGGGAAAGCTTTGGAACATCACTGAAAACACAGAAATAAAGAAAAATGACAAAACAAAAGGCCAAAATGCAATCTCAAACCTCCAGCCCATCCCAAGAAAGCCTAGGAGTTATGTACAAAGAAGAAAATACTAGTCATACACCTGAAATGCCTGAAATGATATCAACTGAAATAAATAAGCAAGAATGGGAAGCTATGAAGGAACTCAAATCAGAAATGATCTCCCCAGGTAAAAGACGAAGTGATAAAAATAGTGAAAGAAATGCTGAACACATCTAAAGAAGACACAGCTAAAAAAAATAGTGGAACAAAGCAAAATGATAGAATCCCTGAATGAACAGTATAAGAAACAAACAGAATACATGGAGCAGATTCAAAGTGATATACAGAAAATCAAAAATTCTACTAAAAGTTGCAAGAACTGCCTCGACAAAAGTGAAGATAGAATCTCAGACCTCGAACATAAGATTTCAGCTAGTGAACAGGAAATGAAAGATGTTCTAAATATAACAAGGAATCAGGAAATAACAATTCAACAGGTGCAAAAGGATGCAAAGAAAAACAACATAAGTTTCATAGAGATAAATGAAAAAGAAGGGGACAACACAAATGATATCAAGAGGCTATTTACAGAAGTAACAGCTGAAAATTTTACAAACATGAGAATGGAAACTGACATATGGATTAGTGAAGCATATAGAACCCCAAATAGCCATAACTAAAATAAAACTACACCCAGGCATATAATAATCAACATCCCAGAAATCCAACATAAGAACAGAATAGTAAAAGCTGTTAGAGAGAAAAGACAGATCACCTATAAAGGAAAACCTATCACAGTCAGAGCAGACTTCTCATCACAAACAATGTAGTCAAAAAGAACATGGAGTGAAGTATTTCTGATCCTAAAGGAAAACGACTTCTAACCAGACTGATGTACCCTGCAAAACAGCCCTTCAAAATGAATGGAGAAATAAGATTCTTCCATGACAAAGAACAGCTGAAGAACTTCAAGATCACCAAACCAACCTAAAAAAGAATACTGAAAGACATGCTACTTACACATAGGAAAAAAAAAAAACACTAAGCAAGACAGACAAACAGAATGGAAAGGTAAAGATACAACATCAGAAAGATAGCATGTCAACAATAAAACTTTTTAATAATATTAAATCCTAGTAGTTGACTTTTTGCAGTATTTCATGAATTCTCGGCCTACCCCTATGTCTCCAAGACTTCTACCTACCTTGTCCCCCTAGTAGATTTAGTGTTTCTGTTTTACTATTTAGGTCCTTGATCCATTTTGACTTTAGTTTATTGTATGGTGATAGGCATGGTTATAGTTTCAGTCTTTGGCATGTGGAAAGCCATTTTTACAACACCATTTGTTAAAGAGGCTATCTTTTTCCAGGGAACATGTTTAGCCCCTTTGTCAAATATCAGGTGGCTGAATGTCTTGGTAGTAGTGCTTGCATCTTCTAATCTGATCATTGACCCTCAGGTCTAGTTCTTTGCCAGTACCATGCTGATTGTATCACTGTGGCTTTGTAGTATAGTTTCTAGTCAGGAATTGAGATGTCACTTTGCTTGCCTTTGTTGGCAAAAATCACCTTTGCTATTCTAGGTTCCTTCTGTTTCCAGATGAATTTTAGGAGCATTTTGTCTAGATCTGTAAGTTATGTTAATGGTGTTTTGATTGGGAGTGCATTAAATCTGTGTAACAGTTGGGATTATGGCCATTTTCACAATGTTGGTTCTTCCTAGCCAAGACCAAGGAATATCCTTCCATATTCTAATATCCTCTTCAATCTCCTTTTTTAGAGTAGTATAATTTTCAGCATATAGGCCTTTTGCATTCTTGGTTAGGTTCATTCCTAAGTACTTCATTTTTTTAGATGCTATTGTGAAAGGCAATATTCCCATAATTTCTCTCTTGGTGAGTTTTTGTTTGTGTAGAGGAATGCTATTGATTTTTGAGTGTTGACTTTGTATCCAGCTATGCTGCTGAACTTGTTTTTTACCTCTAGTAATCTTTTAATGGAGTTTTTGGGGTCTTCTATGTAGAGTATCATGTCATATGCAAATAATGATAATTTAACTTCTTCTTTTCCTATTTTTATTCCTTTTATTTCTCCCTCTTGTCTGATTGCTCTGGCTAATATTTCCAGAACTATACTGAATAAGAGTGGTGATAGTGGACATCCTTGTCTTGTTCCTGATTTTAGAGTGAAACCTTTCAGTTTTTGTTCATTTAGTATAATGTTGGCTGTTGGTTTGTCATAGATGGCCTTTATGAGATTGAGGTACATGCCATCTATTCTGAGTTTCTGTAGGGTTTTTATCATGAAAAGGTGTTGGATTTTATCAAAAGCTTTTTCTGCATCTATTGAGATGACCATGTGGTTTTTGTTTTTGGCTCTGTTGATGTGGTGTATTACATTTATTGATTTGTGCATGTTGACCCATCCCTTCATTCCTGGGATGAATCCCACTTGGTCATGATGTATAATCTTCTTTATGACTTGTTGCATTCTATTTGCCAGTGTTTTATTGAGAATCTTTGCATCAGTATTCATTAGTGAGATTGGTCTATAGTTCTCTCTTTTTGGTTGGGTCTTTCTCTGGTTTTGATATCAGAGTGATACTTGCTTCCAAGAACGAGTTAGCGAGGACTGCTTCTCTTTCAATTTCATTGAAGAGTTTAAGGAGTATTGGCATTAAATCTCTAAATTTCTCTTAGAGTTCACTATGAATCCATGAGGACTTGGGATTTTCTTTGTTGTTAGGTTTTTAATTACATTTTCAATTTCATTAGCTGATATTGGGTTGTTCAAAATTGCTATATCTTCTTGGTTGAGCTTTGGTAGTTCATACGTTGCTAGAAATCTATTCATTTCCTCTGTGTTTTCCACCCTATGTGCCTAGAAATTTACAAAGTAAGTGTTCATGATCTTTTGAATTTCCATGAGCTCTGTAGTAATTTCCTTCTTTTTAGTCCTTATTGCGTGGATTTGAGCTTTTTCTTTGTTTTTCTTGATAAGGTTTGCTAGGGTTTTATCAATTTTGTTTATTCTCTCAAAAAAGCCAGCTTTTTGGTTCATTAATTCTTTGTATTTTTTTAGTTTCAATTGCATAAATTTCTGATCTAATCTTTACAATTTTCTCTCTTCTGTGAGTTTTGGTTTTGACTTG
>PVLA01020337.1:0-10456 GCA_004027455.1 Hydrochoerus hydrochaeris
CTTATTTATTTCACTGATGAGGATAGTCTCAAGTTGTCTCCATCTACCTATGAAGGCCTCAAGGTCATCCATTTTATAGCTGAGTACTATTCCATTGTATAAAAATACCACATCTTTTTCATCCACTCTGCATTTGATGGGCATCTTGGTTGTTTCCAAGATGTAGCTATTACAAATTGTGCTGCTATGAACATGGGTGAACATATATCACTGTGATACGAACTTTTCAGTTCTTTGGGGAAAATACCCAGGGGAGGATAGCTGGATTAAATGGGGCTCTCTGTTTTCTACTTTATGTGAGTAGACATTTTCAAATAGATATTCAAGATTTTTTGAATTTCTGTGGGATCTGTAGTAATTTCCCCCTTTTCAGTTCTTATTGCATGAATTTGAGTTTTTGCTTTCTTTCCCTTGATAAGGTTAGCTAAGGGTTTGTCAATATTGTTTATTCTCTCAAAAAAACTTTTGATTCATTAGTTCTTTATATTTTTTTTGTTTTCAGTTGCATTGATTTCTGCTCTAATCTGCAAAATTCCTCCCTTTTATGAGTTTTGGGTTTTGCTTGCTGTTCTATTTTTAGAAGCTTCAAATGAAGCATTAGGTCATTTATTTGTGCTCATTCTGTTTTCTTGATATTACAATTTATTGCTATATATTTGCCTCTTAAGTCTGCTTACATTACATCTCACAGATTATAGTATGTTATTTCAGTGTTTTCATTGAATTTTAGGTATGGCTTTATTTCTTCTTGAATTTCATCTTTAGTACGCTGGTTGTTCAAAAGGTTGTGATTTAATTTCCATGTGTTTATGTGGGTTTTGCAAATTCTTTTGCCATTAATTTCCAATTTCACTGTGATATGGTCAGATATTATGCATTGGATGATTTCAATACCTTTGCATTTACTTAAGAATGTTTTCTGGGATAATATATGGTCTATTTTGGAGAATTTCCCAGATGTGTTTTTTCTGTACAGCACACTGTAGAATCGTTTCTTGATATATTCTTTTAATCTATTTCTTTTTATAGGTGAATTGAGACCATTTACATTTATGGATATCATATTACATTTATGGCTTGACTTTGCCATCTTATGTTCCAGTTGTTTGCTTTCTGCTTTTCCCCTTATTCAATTGCTTTTCCTACCTGGTGCTTTCTTTCTGTTGTGGTTCTGGGGATTGTGGTCATTTTTATCTCTGTGTAGCATGCCTTTCAGTACTCTTTCTCAGGTTGGTTTAGTGGATGTGAATTTCCTCCATTGTTCTTTGTCATGGAAGTATCTTGTTTCTCCATTAAATTTGAATGAAAGTTTTGCTGGGTACATCAGTCTGGGTTGAAAGTTGTTTTCTTTCAGGGCTTGAAATACCTCACTCCAAGCTCTTCTTGACTTAAGGGTTTGTGCTGAAAAGTCTGCTGTGATTCCCTTTCCTTGATAGGTGAGTTGTTTCTTTTCTCTAATAGCTTCTAGTATTCTGTTTTTATAGTGTATGTCTGAGATCTTAATTATTACATGTCTGGGTGTGGATTTATGTTGATTGTAACTGTTAGGCATTCTATATGCCTCACTAAACTGCATATGAGATTCTTTCCTCATGTTTGGGAATTTTTCTTCTGTGAATATTTTGCCTACATCATTTGCATTGACTCCTGCCTCTTCACTGATGCCTCTTAATCTCATATTTTTTCTCTTGGCATCATCTTGAAGTTGTTGAATTGTCACTTCATGCTGCTTTGTTATTTTTGAAAGTTCTATCCTTTCATCATCACTAATTATGATCATATTCTCAGGCTCTGAAATCCTATCCTCAGCTTCATTTAAGCAGTTTTGCACGCTTTTAATATAATTTTTTTATTGCTTGGATGTCTCTTTGAGTTTCTTTCATGAATTCTGCAAGTTTTCTGTATTGTTCTTTCAAGGATTCAATCCATTTCCCATGCTCCTGTACCTTTTTCTGTATTTCTTCGTTAGCTGTGCTCAACAACTCCTTTACTAAGGTTGTTGTTTCTTTACATGAGAGAGTACTTATAATTTGATTTCCTCTATAGCCTCATGGATTTGATTTTATTTCACTTGCTATCTTTTCAGAGATTCCTGTTGTGTTACTTCTGGGGTCCTCTATTTCAATATCTCCTGTACTTGCTTCTGGTGGACTAGATGTTTGAGACTGCATTTTTTTTTTTGCCATTTTCACTCTGCCTGATGTTTTCTGTGTATAGAATGGGGTCACCCACACTCTTCAGATTCACCAAGGTCTTATAGTTAGTTGGAGAAGGCTTTACTACCAGCCCTATTTACCCACTGTACACCTCTATATTGGGCACACTCGCTGCACTGACACAGTTAATCTTCTATAGTCCAAGGTTCACCACCTGGCAACAAAGTTCCATGTTTTTTTACTCTGACTGGAGCCTGCTGATTTCTGATGTTCCTGCTGGAAGGGCAGGCCAGATGAAGCAGTCAGGGGCAACCTAGCCCTGGGGTGGGCTTACCTGATGTTCATGCTGGAAGTTCAGGCCAGCAGAAGCAGTTCTGGGCATTTTTTGACATGGGGCTGGCTTCCCCAATGTTCCTGGTGGAAAGGCAGGCCATAAGAAGCAGTCAGCCACAGCCTAGGCCTTGGGTGGGATTACCTGATGTGTCTGGCGAAGTGCGGGCCAGCCGATCTGTATTTTTCCATCTTTTTTTCTCTTTCCCCTACCTGTAGTTTGTTTCCCTTTCTATTTGAAAAACACCTCCCTATTTTCTACTGTCTTTTATATTGACTATCTCCTACAAGAGAAACCATATAATATTTAAAGTTATATGTCTGATTATTTTCATTTAACATGGTGGTTCATTTACCTATGAATGTCTCAAGTTTATCCTTCTTTATAGCAAAATAGTACTTTAGTATGCAATGTTATATTTTGTATTTAAATGTTCCTAAAATTCTTCATTAGCTCATAGGTGGGGTCTTGAAAGGTGACTAGATTATGGGGTGGTACAGCTGACTTACTACTAGGAGGCTGGGTCTGATTGGAAGAGGTAAAACTCTAGGGGCACTGGAAGGATTCATCTCCCACTCTGGCTCCTCCCTTCAATCTGCTTCTAGCAACCATGAGGCAAGCAGCTTCTCCTCTGACATGCCCCCTGTTTCTTCTTCAGAGTCAGTGAAGCACGGACTAATACATGAGCCCTAACAAACTTTTCCTCCTTGTGTGTATTGGGTTCTGTGCTGCACAGACAAAGAAAGTAACTAAGACAACATCATGCCACTTTTCCTACTCTCTAAGGGAATATCTAAATATAGATGTATATATTTACATATTTATAGTTTTGTATAAATCAACACATTATTTATGTAAACCAAATAGTAAAATGTTGAAAAATTTGTTTTATATAGAAACTTTCTAAAATATTCTTTTAAAATAACAAAGATTTTATGTAATACTGTATTATGGTTCCTCATAAGAATAAGAACTTCATAATGGGGTAAGCCATTGAAATAAATACCAAATTCTAAAAGAAATGCACACACAGCAGGACACGTGTATATTTTCAGACATTCAAAGATTCACAGAACACACCATGACACAGAGGGTTAGTGAAGATAGGCACAGTAGTCATCAGCTTATTGCCAACACGACAAAGATGGAAGTAAAGGCAGCTAATTAGTGATGACCATGTGAGCAAAAAAGCTCCACAGTAGCAGAAAAGTCACCAGGAAGAAAGACCGTGGCTTATCTGCCTGACTTTCTAACCTACTCTATTGAGAAAGGTTTAAGTTAGGTGTACTTTTGAGTCCACTGAATTTCCTGCCTGTCCCCAACTTATAGTACAAGGTCCTTCATTATTTTGTCATAATTATATTGTAATACCAAATGTTGAGTACAGTTATCCAAGTATTGTAACCCATGTTCTAGTGTTTCTCACAATCCAAAAAATTATATTTGTAGTACTATTGAGACATTATTGGAATCCCAGCACAGCCCTCCCCTTAAAAACTATCTTGATCACATCATATTAGTCTGACAGTAACATCTGCAAAATAGCTATCGAGGTTTGATTTTGCTTTGGCAAATTATTTTAAAGGATTTAAAATTTGATTGTGCATAATTTTCACCTTTGAGGATCTTGAGATTCTGCATTTCTAGTAAGATCCCAGGTGAGGGTACTAGGGTGTATTGCTATAGTCCCAGAGAGGATTATTATGATTTCAGTTTTCAAAATACAGCAGACACAGGATGAGACTTTTTAGTGAAATTTCAGTGCTTTCTGAGTTTAAGCCAACAAAGTAATTTTAAGAAAGAGAAAAACACACATGACAGTAAAATGCTATGCAATTGCTTCTGCTGTCAAATTCCATCAGTGATCCTTGACTGCCAACCCTTAGGCAGTGATCCTGCTCAAATCTGTATGGAGGCCAGACAGTATTTTAGGTCCATAGAAGCTGACTGCTCCTTCCTTTCAAAGGGTCACCAGAAACAACAACCATGTTCTATGCTTAAAATGAGTGCATTACTTTGCATTCAATTCAACCTCCTCAAACTCTTACAACCTGTGCCCATCTACTCAATTCATTCCTACACAGAAATACGAAATTGGAAAAGAAAGTTTTCAAGAATTAAGAGAAGTATATTTCCTAGGATACGAATTGTAAATATTTCTTAAAATATTATTACATGAGAACTAAGGAATGCAGATCCATAAAGGCAAACTATATATATATATAATATATATATATATATATATATATATATATATATATATATATATAATTTTAAAAATATATAAGCAGCAACTTCTGTTTGAGAAGTTAAGTGAAGCATAGCAGGAAATTGGCACATTAATTTGTTTTGTGTCACATACTAATATCAATCGGTTCACTTTTTGTTATCAGTAGTTGTTACCATTTTCTTTAATACAACTTACAAGTGTACTTAAAGCATTGATATAAAATTAAACAGATTTGAAATCCACTATTTGAAATGCTCTAAGTGAAAAATGTATTTGGAAATGTCTTCATCTTTTTGAGGAGAAGATTCATGTTTTAACATTGTAAAGCAGCATGATATAACAACTGCAATTCATCTGTGTGCAGAATATTAGCTTCCTAACAGAAAGAATATATAAGCCCTTCCTCAGGGACTAAGTATAATATTCTGTGTAAGGAACTGCTGGGACCTTGGTCACCCATGTACAGACTGCTTCTTCTAGGTTGGTTTCAGTCTACCATCTTTGAGCAGCGTACAATTTTGAACCTATCTTTACTACCAGTATTTCTTTTCTGATAGATAAACAGTTTGACTTTATCCTCTTTCTTTCCCCTCAATTAGTAATAAATAAAAATGGAGCTTTACTTTATGCTAGATGAACATACAACATGATGTCTAAATTGACTCCTGAAATGCAAATATCTCCAGCATTAGCAAAATTGAGCACCTGCATGCTTTGCTCAAGTCATTTTCTCTTTATATTGCACTTCTTTTATTCTTATAGAAATCTTCAAACTCTCTAGAACTAGCAGTGTCCCTGGGTTGGCTTCCATTTCTATCAAGTACTTTCTTCCAATTTCTCTTCTGAAGCACATCACTTTTAGGTGACCTCCATGAAGTCCTCTTTGATTTCTAAATAATTCTTTCAATTATTTTTTCCAAGATGAAGTCAAAGCTTCATTATTTAAGAATCTAGCATTGCATAAAAATTTTGCAGGAAGCATGCAATAAATTCACATTAGTCTACAACTTACCATAAAGACTGTTTTCTTTGATATTAACAGTAGCCATCCCACATTCCAGAAAACTGCAGAGTTAATGTTGTAAAATCAGAATTTTCAATTATTATACATGTCAGTAGATTAAAACTAACAGAAATTTGAGAGAAAGTAATCAAATAGACAAATCACAAAAGGAAAAATTGAAAAATTAAATGAGAAAAAATTAAATGTGTAGAAAGACCAGTTTAAAGATTATAAGATTATATCTATTCATAATGCTCATTTATCTTATCCCCTTAGAAAAAAAATGGACAACTGTTTATGTATCCAATTTTCACATATAAATCTTTATGTGTACCACATAAAGGCCTCTGGTCGAATTGAAATGTTGACACTGAAACTGGATTATTTCTGCGTCAGTGACTCTGGTTATAAGTCTGTTCCACATAAAATTAGAACTGGAATTACATTCATTGTTGCAGCTAACATCTAGAAATTATTTAAATACAATACAATAATGTTTTCATTTACTCTATAACTCATAAATAATATAAAATGGTAAAGGAATACAAGTTGTTTCCAATTTTAACAGTGTGACAAATTCACACCATATTTTCCTTCATCTTCCTATAATAAAAACACTGCTTTATTTTTCACACTGTCCTTTTAAATTGTGGCTGCTTCAGTAAGTCATCTGTCAAAATATTTGCCACATACTTAAAAAATTTCTTTTACAAAATGGCACAACACCTTATACAAGCAGAAGATTCTACATGTCTTTGGGTGCACTAATAAAAAGCCATTCTTCCAATGGAACATGGCATGCTCATTTCAGACCCAACCATAGAAACAGAAAGTATAACAGAAATGTGCATATAGATTAGTTATATTTTGTCTGCCTTTTCCTTTATTCTACCATAATCAAGGATAACTCAGTTTACATAATCTTTCTAGCTTGGATTTAAAAATCCTAAAATGAGGCATGGTGGTTCATGCCTATAATCTCAGCACTCAGGAGCCTAAAGCAGGATGACTGTTGGAGTTTGAGACCATCCTGGGCTACAAAGTGAGTTCAAGTCCAGCCTAAACTCATAGTAAGACCTTG
This sequence comes from Hydrochoerus hydrochaeris, assembly GCA_004027455.1. Classification (NCBI taxonomy): domain Eukaryota; kingdom Metazoa; phylum Chordata; class Mammalia; order Rodentia; family Hydrochaeridae; genus Hydrochoerus; species Hydrochoerus hydrochaeris. The sequence goes on from PVLA01020337.1 coordinate 6,802, forward strand.
ACTCAAAAAGCCAATAAAAAATGAACAAACAAACAAAAAAAGTACAGACACTATCCAAATTTCTGCAAAGGTAAAGTAAATTTAAACAATTGAACAGCTAATAAGCACTGAAGGGAAAAATATTATTTGCATCTTTTTACTTCTTTGCTTGTTTATAAGCCCTACAAGTATAGAAATGATATCTGATAACAAGTCAAAATTTTCAGAAATGGAGATTCTAGATAGTAGAAAAATAAATCAAAAGAAATATTTCTTAATAAGTGAAGCCTATTTTATTACTTCAAGTGTTAATGTTAAAATATTTTTGCACAGTTGTTGTATTTAAAATTTAAAACTATGTACTATATTTCTAGCTCAGTAAACAGATGAACCTGATGTCTTTCAATAAATTAATGACTCAGCATTGTATGGTGACTCTTATATATGAAGAACCGCAAGTTATAGAATCACTGGTTTGAAGTTAGCTTGAAGTACATTACTATTCATAGTTTCAGCTTTTTTCTTCTTCATCCACCAGATGTTGCCTCTATTTTATATTTCTGAAACTACAAACAAGTAAAAAGATTACTTCTCATGGCAAGACTAACATAAAGATAAACTAATCTCACAAATATATGTAGCATTTTATGAATTAACAGAGGTACAACTGTTTTCTCCCAGATGATATAAAACTTTCAAAATAAACTATCAAGGGCCCAAATAATGTATAGCACTAAATATCAATGTAACTTTTTCTTCTAAAAATTCTTTCCTTCACATTTCTAAGACAATACTAGCACAACAAATCAAAGATTGGAAGCAAATAGTAAAGCTTGGAAAGGCATTGCTTTCCTAATATTCTTTATTCTACAATTATGACTTTCATTCCCAAAAGTAATATGGTCTCTTGACATTGATGATACATACCTCTCCAGATTTTTAGGAACCTTATAACATGATTTTCCTAATGCAATCAAGTTACATTTTTGTACTTTATGTGACATAACTGTATATTTACAAAAACCAACCCAAACCAAAGTAAACCCTGCAGGTCAATAACCAAGTAGTATTCATAAAAAGAAAAAAAATATAACAATCTGTACATCTATGCTCATTAATACTCACTGAAGATTTTGATAATTGTTTCTTTTTCTCTGCTTTCTCCTTTTTTTCTAATTCCATGTTTCTCTTTTAGTGAGTGTAATTATCATACTTCCTTTGGACACCTGAGTCACAAACATAAATCTACATAATAAACTTGGTTTTTCTAACTAAAAGTTGCCAGCATTTCAATTTTTAAAAAAATGTATGTTTCAGGAGATGACATAAAACTAGTCATAGATTTCTACTCATTAAAGACAAGCAATAAAACTTATTTTCACACATTATCCTTGCTGTTATGATTTAAAAAGGATATTATACATTTCTGTCTCATTCTTTTTTAAAATTAAAATATAGGTACAGTTTAGAAATACATAAGGATCACAAGGAATTTGTACCAGTACATGATGTATCCTGGTTCCTCTTTTATTTTTCAATCTGGTACCCTCCCTTCAATCCCTTTTCCCATCCTTACTTATAAAACTTTGTTTTTATGTTAGCCTTTTATTTGTTTCTATTCCCTTTCTTCTTTTTTCCTCATCCCTCGCTAGTTCTCCTTTGTTTTTTAAAATTTATTTTAAAGAGAATAAAACAAAAGAGGACAGATCTAAGCGGGTCAGAACAGAAAAATGTAAGCAACACAGCACTTCACAACAAGACAATTGCATATTAAAAGTAGCTACCATAAGGTCTCTTTCTTTGAAATATTTGAGCATAGCTTCATACACCATCATATCAAACATAACAAAATAGAATAAAACCATTCAAGAGAATGAAAGCATTACAAGGTGTTCCGAACCAAATAACAGAAAATGAACAATGGCTACTATAATATCCTTTTCCATAAAAATCTTGTTCATACTATCATTCATATTAAAATCCAATAAGACACAACATGATATAACAAATGGAAATAGAAAAACAAAAGCATGGTAGGACTTCAGAGCAAAATGATATTAAATCAACAATGGCTGCCATATTGCCTTCTTCAAAGGAAATATTCATACCATCATATATAATAAGATCAAACAAAACAGAATAACACCATTACAACCAATGAATGAAAACATAAGACTTCAAAGCAATATAATGGTGAACCATGATTACCATAAAATTTTATGTACCCCTACCATTTCTTACTCTAGGAAGACTATATGGTATTTATACATGTGAGCTTGATTTATTTCACTTATGAGTATGGACTCAAGTTGCATCCATTTATTTATAAATATCTCAATGTGATCATTCTTTATAGCTCAGTAGTGCTCCCTTGTATAAATGTAACACCATTTTTTTTATCCATCCCTCAGTCGAAGAGCACTTAGGTTGTTTCCAAGATCTGGCCGTTACAAATTGTGCCGCTATAAACGTAGGTGCACATATATCACTGTGGTATGATGTTTTCAGTTCTCCTGGGAATATTCCTAAGAGTGGAATAGCAGAGTCAAATGGGACTTCCAATCCCAGCTTTTTGAGGAATCTCCAGACTGACCTCCACAGTGGCTGCACAAGTCAACACCCCAACCAAGAGTGCAGAAGGGATCCTTATTCCCCACACCCTCTCCAGCATTTGTTGTTGGTAGATTTCTTGATCCTGGCCATTCTTTCTAGAGTGAGATGGAATCTCAGTGTGGTTTTAATTTGCATTTCTCTAATGACCAATGATGATCAACATTTTTTCATGTATTTTTTGTCATTCGTATTTCTTCATCTGAGAACTGTGTTCATCGCAGATGCCCATTTTTGGATTGGGTCTTTAAATTTCAGGGGTCTGATTATTTTAATTCTTTATAAGTTCTAGACAGAAGTCCTTTGTCTGAGGGACAGTTCTCTAAGATTTTTTCCCAGTTTGTGGGTTTTCTTTTCACTCTGCTGGTGATTTCTTTTGACATGCAGAAACTTTAATAAGACATGATCCCAGTTATTGATTCTGAGAAGTATTTCCCGTGTAGTTTGTTTCTTGTTCATGAATTCTCCACCAACCCCTATATCTTCAAAGTTTTTATCTACTTCACCTTCCAACAGATTTAGTGTTTGTGTTTTAATAGTTAGATTTTTGATCCATTTAGATTTTAGTTTAGTACATTGTGACAAGCATATGTCTAATTTTAGTTTTCAGCATATGGATAGCCAGTTTTTCCAACACCATTTATTAGAGACTATCATTCTTCCAGTGAACATGATCAGCCCCTTTATTAAAGATAAGGTGGTTGAGTGTGTTCATAGTTGTATCTTCTAGTCTATTCCATTGATCTTCAGGTCTCTTTTTATTCCAGTACCATGTTGAATTTATTATGGTAGCTTTGTAGTATAACTTCAAGTCAGGGACTGTGATGCCTCCTGCCTTGGCTTTGCTGCTTAGAACTGCCTTTGCTATTCTAGGTCTCTTCTGGTTCCAGATGAATTTTAGGAGTGATTTCTCTAGATCTATGAGGTATGTTAGTGGTATTTTCATTGGGATTGCATTGAATCTGTATATCAATATTGGGAGAATGGCCATTTTCCCAATATTTATTCTTCCTATCCATGAACAAGGGATGTCTTTCAATTTTCTGAGGTCCTCTTTGATTTCTTT
>PVLA01020338.1:0-10451 GCA_004027455.1 Hydrochoerus hydrochaeris
CCCTCCCTCCCTTTCTTCCTACTTAAAAATTTAACAGATTCTAATAGAGAATGCACTGTTGCCTACAAGCGTGATGCCGTAAACCAATATCTAAACTCAGTCATTTTGTGGGACCAGAATCCTACCTCTACTACACAGTGGCCCCATTCCCTCCCCGTCCTTTCTCGGTTGTCCCCTGAGGACTCAGCAGGACTCCTGGTCACTTGAGGTCCTGGTCTATTCCTAGTGACCAGTTACTGCCACAGGCTGACAAATCTGCTGCTGTTTTATATCCGTAATTAATCTAGGAAGGAAGAAACCTAGGCGTTGCTCCTAAATTCTCATAAGTGAGAAAGCAGCCAGACCAATGTCACGGAGCTGAGGAAGTGACCCTACACCACAGATGTCATCCACGTGCAGAAATGCCTCGGTATTTTAACGACGGGTGAGCTGTTTCCCTAGTTGAACTTCTAAGTGACTTGCTGGTGAGTCCACTCACACTCACACACACTCACATACTCTCAGTGTGTAAATCAAGTGACTCCAGACCTCCGTCCACACCATTCAGTAGAGACCACATAGACCCAGGGCACTTGTGGACTCCTTGCGTGGCCGGCGCCCTCCCCTGTGGGCCCTGCAGAGCTGGGCGGCTTCTTTCCCTGGCTCCATGTTTCCCTGGCTCCATGTGTTGGAAGGCCTGGTACTTGGGGTGGCATTGAGGGAATGGGGTGCAAGCCTGGCCTCCTTTCTCTGGGACTCTTCTCCCACACGTGCCCCACCCGAGCTCCTCACCAGGACCCCTGGGACGTCGAGCCCTGTAAACCTCTTCTGTTATAAGGTGACCAGCCTCCCAGCTTCCCTCACTGTAACAAGGAACTGACGCACCGCCACATTTCATCACACTGTCCTTGGGCCAGGCCACTCCTGTGTGTGTGTGTGTGTGTGTGTGTGTACACGTGTGTACAGGCCGTAAGACCCGCACCCTTGTTGGTGCCCACTCCCTCCCTCCCCACTGGGCCCCACTGACTGAGGTTGCACGCTATGCCCCTCCCCTGGAGGGCAGCACTGAGGCCACCACACTGCCCAGCTGGGGCTTCGCTGCAATGGGCAGTGTGTAGCGTCGGCATCGGCTGAGCCGCAGAGAGCCCTGGGTCGGTCAGATGTGAGGCTCAGGACCCAGTGTGGAAGGGACAGTGCATCCAGGGTCCCCGTGCAGCCAAGCTGTTAGCTGTGGCTTCAGGACAGATGTGATCCTCCCTGCGCTTCCCCCCTTCTTCACCCTTCTCTGGGGCTCAGCTTCCAGCTCAGCAAAGGTGAAGATGCAGCAAAAGGGAATCCAGCGGGTGCAGTGCCCGACCCAAGGTGGGGACAACTATACCCTGGAAGCCTCGGCACCCCAGGTCCTCACCATCTGTGGCAGCAACAGGGTCCAGGGCACCTCCTGCCCCCTGGAGGAGACAAAGGCTGGGGTCGTGGGTCATGTGATCAGGGATTGAAAGGCAAGTCTGTCTGAGCCCCAGGGTCACATTCTTGACTTTGGGACCATGTGACTGGCCCTCTGTCCCTGGCTGAAGCTGGCATCAACCTAGAGAGTGCCCCGTGGGGTCCTGTTCACTGCCCCTCCAGGCCCCTAACTTCATCTGCACAAAGCAGGAGTTGCAGCGTCTACTTGAGGTGCACTGCCTGCTTTGGCCGGGCCGGGAGGCCCCGAGGTGCAGGTGAGTTCTCCAGTGAGTCGGGACCCCGGCGGGGGCTCTGGGGCAGAGGGGGTCCGCGTGTGGGCTGCTGTGCCTCACGGACCCCGAGCTCGGAGCGCGTTGTCTCAGCACTTTCTGTTTGGTTTTTGTGTTTTCAAAACACACAAGAGCAACTGGGAGACGTAATGGGTAATAAGCCCTGCACGAGACTGCCCGTCTCCACCCCGATCATGCTTTTGAGTTGCTCAGGCTCAAATCATTAACTTGAAAAGCATGGTCTGTTGATAGGATTTTTTTGAGATGTGCATGGCATGTATCTGGAGGAAAGCTTCTCACAGTAAAATCCCAATCCTGGGATGCAGGGTGACTGCTAGACCTGCCACACACACTGGCAAGTCCCAGGCCCGAGGAGGAGGCGCTGCCGGCCACCTGGGTGAGGTCCACAGCCTCTGGGGTGACAGTGACAAAACCCATCCTTTAGGGACCCTGAGAAGACAGATCAGGTTTCAGACTCATGGGGTTGATAATTGAGCTCATTCCTGCGGGGCCCTGGAGCACGAAGGCACTGGAGTGAAGCCCTGGAAGCCCGGGGTGAGGATGGGGGGGCCACGAACTTTGGTAAAGAAAACATTGTCTGCAAGGGGGAAGCTGGGGTGAGACCAGAGCCTTGCTTTGTTTTTGTATGGTGCTGGGATGGAACCCAGAGCCTCACATTTACCAGGTGGACACCACTGGGCCACCTTCTGCCCTTTAAAACTGTGAGGTTTCATTTGAGAAAGGGTTAGGTTGGTTGCTGAGGCTGACCTCCAACTTGGGATTCTCCTGCCTCTGCCTCCTGAGTCACTGGGATCATACCCTGAACCTGCACATACCATTCTCTGTGGGAGGAGAGCAGCAAAGGGGAGAGAACCTGGCCCATCTGCACCCATGCACCTGTGTCCTGGGTCCATGGGGGCCGCATCCCACGCTCCTGACCGCGAGGATGCGACTGCGTTTCTTCCTCTCTCAGCGACAGGGCTGGCCTTCCATGGACCGGCCTCTCCAGCAGCCATCCAGGTGGTCTTCCGTGGACTTCCTTACAGTGCTTGTGGATCTATAGCTCCATTTTCCGTCTTGTTTGCTCTCCCAGGGGCGGGGTTAGCTGGCCAGGACCTGAGCCCAGTGGCTGAACCTGCCCAGGACCCTGGCTGAGCACAGCACCTGTGGGTGCCCAGCCTCGGAAAGGGAGGCTGTGGCCCAGAGCCGGGCGGGCAGCTCAGGCTTCCTTTCAGATGGCCGCCTGCTGGCCTAGCCGGGAGGACGCTGTCCTGGCAACATGACCAGGCAAGGTCTCTCACTGGGGGATCTGTGAGGCGTCAGGGTCACTGGGTCCCACACTTGCACTCTGGGCCGGGTGACACTATGTCTGTGATGGCCGAGGGTGTAGCGCTGGCTCTGTGTTCTCTCTGCAGGGTGGTGGCAGCCGTGGAGCAGCCTTGGGAGCAGCTGTGGGAGCCGTGACAGCGTGGGGAGGGACACACTCACCACACGGGGAAGCAAGCCGGTCTGTCCCTGATGCGGGTGCCGCCATCGGCACCGCAGCCTCCCAGGGGGTGATGAGGAATTGTGACCAGAGGCCTCCCAGAACCCAGGAGAGCCCACCCCACTGCTTCTTGTCCCAGTGTGGGTTTGGAAATCTCAGCCATGTTGTTTCCCAGGGTCCCAGGGTCCCCAAGGGGACGCAGACACCCAGTTGGGAGTCTCCTGGAGCCTGCTGACCATGGAGAGCCCACAAGGGCCGCCCCCATGTCCTGAGGTCCAGGTTGCCGTCCTGGTGCGGGTTGCGGGGTGGCCCTGACCACCCGGCTCTGGAGTCTGCACCAGAACTGCTCCGGCCTGGCCGGTGCGTGCAGTTCCGGAAGCACCAACACGGCATCGCCACAGTCACCCCGGGTGCTGTCACTAACATGACACCTAGCCACCTTGGCACCAGGCCCGAGAAACTACTTATCTAAAAAAAATAACTTCAGTGTTTCTTTCCTAGTTTTAAAAATAAACTCTGCTCCCTTTTGCACCTGCGCCAAGCCCTGTCCAAACCCAAGGCTCTGCCACCATCCCACTGGGATTTCACTCTCATTCACACCCCTAAAACACTAACGAGTCTCCCTAAAATGGGGACGCAGCCTTCATGGCCTCCAGCTCACCCTTAATTCAGCCACAGCAAAACATGTTCCTTCCCAAACACCAAAAGACTCAAGGGCCTAACAAGTCAACAAAACATCCCCGGTCTCCTCTGGGAGATGTCAAACCAAAACCAAAATAAAACCCCCAGCATTCAGGAGGTCCCAGGGCCGGGAGGGCAGCAGGCTCAGGAAACTGCGGCAGAGCGAGCCAAGCGCTTCCCGGCCGACCCAGCCGGCCCGCAGCAGCAGCGCAGAGCAAGAGGCCGGCGGGACAAAAGCAGAGCTGACAACCGCACAGCTCGGGGGCCCCCAGACAGTGAGCCCCACCCACACTCCTCCACCAGTGCCCTCCCTCGGGTGGACCCCACCAGCTCTCTCCTTGGTGGACCCGGGGCCCCTCTGCAGGTGACACCTGCTCCCGCCCTGCCTGGGAACCAGGCAGCCCTCCAGCTCCTGGGCCACCCATTACACGTCGTGTGGTTGACACGGCCTCACCTAGCGGGGAATGAGGAGGGCCAGGCTGACAACCCCACTGACCCCGAGTCATGTTGTGACTCGCTGGGCATCTGCGGTATAGCGGAAGCCTCTGGGGTGGCAGCCCAGGTGGGCTGCGGGGTGGCAGCTCGCTTGCTGTCCTCTGCCTGGTGTGGTCCGTGCGTCCTTTGTGTCAGGACTGTTCCCACAGCTGAGCCTGGGCCGGGACCTGCAGACGGCTGTGTCCCCATCAGTGCCCCCAGCCCCGATTCCAAACTAACACTGCTCGCTCCACCCGTGACCACAACCTCAGGTAGAGCAGGCCCAAGGGAGGCCAGCCCAGGCCTCACTCCAGTCACATACTTTTATTTACTGGTAAGTTTTATTTTTAAAAATGTTCTTTTATAAAACTATGTGCTTCCAAAAATAAGATTATTTAAGAATCCTGAGACTCATCCATCTCCGTCTAGAGGTGCCAGGGACACTGAGGCAGGAGCCTCAAACCCTCTTGATGGCCTGAAGGTTTGGGAGAACAACAGGAGGGCGAATGCAGCCACTCAGCCGCACACCAGGCAGGTTGTCGGGGACTCTGCGGCACTAGCACCTTTTGGACAAAAGTTTTGGGGCCTTTGGGTTATTTTTTAAGGTCCTGGCACCGAACTCAGTCACACTGAGCCACTTCCACAGCCCCTTCATTATTATTACTTTTTTAGACCATGTATCATTAAGTCATCAACTTGCCCAGCCAGAGCTTGAACCCTGTATCCTGCCTCAGCCTCCCAGAATGCTAGGATTAGAGGGAGGCACCACCACTCCCTGGCTAGGAAGAAGTGTCTTAGAAATCTTCAAACTTTGACCAAGTTGCTTTCTAAAGTGAGCTTGAGACTTTGCAAACCTTTGATTTTTGCAGAGTACACTTTTATGAAAGCCTCCTTCTGCTACAAACTCTGAGGTGCAGGTTGAGGTCACAGTAGATGGAAGATGCTATCAATCCTGTTTTTAAATAAAACTTGTAAACACTTTAGTGAAAATAATTTACAAAATATGTTTTAATCAACTTCACTGAGACATAATTGACCTCCAGTAAGACCATTCAGTTCAAGGTAGATGAGGCTGGACATCCTGCCCCTGCCCTGACTTTCTCCTTTTCATCAGAAGTAAGATCTGTCTGCTCTAGAGCTCCCCGGAAATGGAATTATACCAAGACCTCTGAACTGCATGAAAAAACAGCTGCATTCTGAGATTCTAACTGCTAGCTGCTCATTTCAGCAGCTTGCTCTTTTTTGCAGGGCTGAGTTATATTCCACTGCCAGCCAGTTCCTGAACAATTACGAATAGAGCCGCCCCAAGTCTTTGTACTGGACAAACATTTCAATTCTCTTAGATAACTCTTGGAACAGAATTGCTGGTTCAGCAGGACCACGAATGTCTACTTTTGCAAGAAACTATCCGACAGTCTTAGGTGACTCTAGATCCATATGCACAATGGAGTACTATTCAGCCACAAAAGGGAAACTCGGCCGTTTGTGAAACTGGAGATTATAATGTTAAGTAAAATAAGCCAGACCCAGAAAGACAAGTACGGTGAGACCCTGCTCAGTTGTGGAATCTAAGAAGTTGTTCTCATAGAGGCAGAGAGCAGAGTGAAGGTCACCCAGAGATGGGGCAGGGACTGGTTTTGGGGAGGCTGAGTCAGGAGGGGTAGGGGAAGAGAGGGGTCGGTGCCCTCACAGAGCAGCAGCACATGGGGGGAGGTGGCCACGGGGCCAACTTGGACCAGACACAGCGGTGCCCACAGAACCACAACAGCACCCTGCCTGCCACTGTCTAAGGAAACTTGACACGCCAAAGCGTGCGCCAGCCACACGCCTGACCACCACACTAGCCTTGCTGCCGCCTAGGCCTTCAGACACTGCAGCCAGAGGTCAGCCCGAAGCCTGCGACAGCACCGCCCGTCTTCCCCTGCTGGCCGCTCACCTCTCTGCTAAGGCTCCTGCCTGGGCTTCTGCTGTGGTGGCTGAGTCTTTGTCCCATGTGGAGTCGGGGAGACTCGCTGTGCTTCTGGTCTTGCAGAGAGATGAGGGCGCTATGCCAGTGGGGGGCTGCCTCAGAGGCCCCATCTCGGGCAGCTGCGGGAGGGTGTCCTGCAACGTTAGAAAAGCAGGGCCAGGTGTGGCGCACACCTGTGACCCTAGCACTCTGGGAAGCTGAGGCAGGAGGATCACAAGTCCAAGCCCAGCCTAGGCAGCTTAGAAAGTTGGCAAGACCCTGAGTCAAAATTTCAACAACAAAAAAGAAATGATAGGATATGTGTGTTTGGAGCAAGAAGGAGGAATTGAGGATTCACAGTAAGTAAATTAAAATAAATAAGTATATTCCCCACATTTTCAATCACACCACCTGCAGAGAGTGGGAAGCCCCGAAGCTGGCACCTGAGAGCGATATTTCACAATCCGCGCATTGTGGGCTCAGGCTCCCTGTCGCCAACAGGACCAGAGCAGCCGGGACTCCACTCTGCAGCAAGAGCCCTGCAAGGCCAAAACAGCACCCAGGAACACAGCAAGGCTGAGTCTGGGAACCCAGCACCCCCCAAAACTTCCCTCCCGCGCAGGCAGAGGGCACAGCAGGCCAGCGCAGATCCAGGGTTAAAGGAGCAAAGCGACCTTTTAAATGTGCCGAGCTGGGAACAAAACCCAAGGGCCAAAGCATCCAACAGCTCGGTCCAGCGACCCAGGCTTCCAGCCACACTCAGTGGCTTCACTGACCTCTCCACTGTAGAAGCTCAGCCCACGCTCTTGTCCTGCAGGGGCCATGGAGTAAGGTCCCTGGCAGTCTCCCTCGGCCTTTCACCTGCTGCTGGACTCAGATTTCTGTATGCGTAAGAACTCACAGACTTACCGTTAAGGATTGTCTGAGTGCGCGTTTGCGGTATCAGCAAGGCCGCGCCTCTGCCAGGCTGGTGCCTGCACACACCACTTACCTCTCCCTGTCCCCTCCCTTTTGAAAGATCTGTCCGCTGTTACAGCAAAGCCCTGCGGGAGCCCAGCTCTCTCAGGAAACCCTCGGGCTGGGGGACCGTAACCTGCTGTCCCCAGATTTCCATTTGGAGGAACAAGAAGCAGTTAAGCAGTGGGCGCAGGTCCCTGGGAGTTTTTCTAGCAACCGTCTGTGCCCACTGGGGATGCTTTTCTTGGCCGTCCCTTCTCACAGGGGGCATTCGGGGGACACCAGCTGACGGTGACCATCCTGAGGTTCTAGATAGGTGCGGTGGCGGCACTGACACTTGATCTCGACAGGGAGGGATCCGTGTGATTCTAAGTCCTGTGCCACCTTAACTGACTCTGGTAACCCTGGAATAATAAAAGCTTAAGAGGAAATTAGCTTTTAGATTGAACGAATTCATTTTGATGTTCAGTTTCCAGACAGCAATTGCACTTCCTTAGTCCAGCAAGATGCCAAGCTGTAGAGTCAGAGAGCACAGCGGCCTGGGTGACTGTTGGAGCTGTTGAGGCTGAGTACACATGCAGGGCTGTGGCGTGGCCCGGACGTGGCTGAACTGAGACCGAGGAGACGCCTCAGGGGGCCAGACAGGCCACAGCTGAGGCCACCGGAGACTTCCTGGATAGTTTTCCTTAATAAGCATGGTCCATTGCTCTGAGGGGTCCTTGAACCCCTCCCAAGATCCTGCTCAGGTTTCCTGCCTTTCGCACTCAGCTCCTTGCTTGTTGTGATTAAATACAGGCTGCCCAGGGTCAGTCAGCCGGCCAGCAGGGTTACCAGCTCCACGGAGGATTTTAGTCCTCCCGGAGCCCCAGTGACCACGCCACTTGTCTCATTCCTTTGGGCCCTCACCATGCACCCATTTGGGGGTTTGGGGGTCTAGGCACAGACCCCAACAGATTAAGATGCCAAGAGAGAAGATGCAGTCCAGGGCCGAGGCTGAATCGCCCCAAGCCCAGCATATGTCCCCATTGGGGGAGGCCTGGCTTCTCCACTGGCCACTTCTACAGGCAAGGTGAAAGATGTGGCACCAGAGTTGATAAAAATATATTTAAAGCATGGCACACTGTAAAATAGTTATTCTTACATTTGATAAAAACAAAAAAGATTCCCAATGGCATATGAAGGGAAGTGCATGCTGATGTCCCCAACCCTTGCTGTGCGCCTTCGTTAAGCAGGATCCATGCTGAGACCCAGGAGAAAGGGTAGCAAACGTGATTCGTGATCCTCTCATGAGGTTTCAGACTCTGGATCCATATCCTAACAACTGAAAAACCAATTATCCTAACAGCCAAGCACAGGTCCCCTCACAAGGCTAGAAGACGGTACCCTCTCGCTGTGAGCCAGTGGGAGATGTGGAGCAGCTTAATGCTGGGTAACAATGTGTTTTAGCACATATTTTGGAAACAGCTCAGAGTACTGGATGACATTTCCTGGCTGCATCCTTAGGCCTGCGGGCCTTCTCAGAGCCTGTGTGTAAGGGGAAGCTGGCTCTTGGGCTGTGGAAACCCTGCTGGTCATCACATGACCCTGAGGACACATGGGCACGGCCACTGGCCTCTACTCCTGCTTCCCCGCCAGGCCACGCCTGCCCCCGAGCCAGAGCCCCCGCACCGAGGCAGAGATTAAAATGGCCTGTCTGTGCCCTGATCTCCACCTTGACTGCTAATGATTTACGAACACTAGCCATAGATTTCATATTGGTTAATTATGCACTGCAAGGTACAGCGGTGCTTCGGTCCACGAACTGCATTCTGTCTGCCATTCTGGTGACAAACAGAACCAGGTGAGAACTGCATCGAATTTCCCTGTAAGGCCAGTGCTGACCCTGACTAAGCATTGGGTTGGATTCGGCTCCCGTCCAGTCGGTTTGTGAGCCAGAAGCCTGGGAAGAATTAAGTTCGTGAGCCGAGGGAACATTGTTCTGTAACTGTAATGAACACTTAATCCAGATGGAAAAGCCTCATTTTAGAGTTTGTAATGGTAGAAATTTAAAAATCTATTTTAATTTCTTAAAATACTTTTGTGGCAGAGATGTAGAAGACCCACAGAAGTCTCTCGGGGTTAAAACGACTTACATGGGTGGAATTCTGTCAGGGGAGAATGAAATATAAATTTGAGACAAATAAAGGATAAAATTTTCAGATAGTGAAAGAGTTCTGGGCAGCGGGGCAGGGCTCCAGGGCTTAGTCTCAGGCATGGTCAGCTCTGGGCTCCACCGCCGAGCGCGGTGACCACCAGGGGCCCTGGCACACTGAGCCGAGCCAAGCTGAGCAGTGTCCCCCACACACAGGCGAGGGGGGGGTCGGCAGGCTCGCGGCGACCTTGGCCTCTCCTGTGTCATGCATCGTCCTGCTCTCCTAACTCTGGACGGTGAGACGTGGCCCCCACGGGCCCCTGGGTCCCTGGGTCTCTGAGCTGCAGGCGCCTCAGGGGGCAGCTGCCCGACCTGCCATGTCTGTGGCAGAGTGGAAGCTCGTGTCTGCGCCCGTCCAAACCTCAGAGGACGCCTTCCCCCCATCGCGACCAGTTGCACGAAGGAGCACTTAGCTCCTGGACCCTAACTCAGGTGTGAGGCGGGATCTGCAGAGGATCCCTCCTGAGGGTCACCCTGACGGCTGAGAGGAGAAAGGCTGTCGAGCCCAGGCTGTGACTCGTGGGGCGCCTGGCAGGCCCAGGGAAAGTGTTTCCGCCCAGCTGAAAGGGCCATGGAGTGGAGATCACCCCGAAATGAGAAGCAGTAGAGCCCAGGGGGCTGGGAGGGCTGAGGCAGAGTCCACACCAGCGCCCACCGGGTTTCAGGAGAAAAGGACGAGTGGCAAAGGTGGGCTGCGAGCCTCAGAATGCAGGGTAAACAAGAAGGCAGTCGCTCAGCTGGGTCTGATGGGCACCCCTGTAACCCCCGCACTCTGGGCGGCTGAGCCAGGAGGAGCCCAAATCAGAGTCCAGCTGGGACAGCCTGGCGAGTCTGTCTCAAAGTAACAGAAAGGGCTGGGGGTGTAGGTCAGTGTGAAGGACCTAGATTCCATCTCTAGTGCATCTCTAGTGGCACTCGTGTGTGTGCACACACACACACAGACGCACAGGTACACACACACACATACATACACACAGACGCACGGGTACACACACACACACA